>JAMYWD010001190.1:0-50000 GCA_028583415.1 Protea cynaroides
TATGAGAGAGAGAATTAGAGAGAGAGAAACAATGAAGTAGAGGGAGAGAAGAAGAAAGAAAGAAAGAGAGAGAGAAAGAAGAGAGGGGGAGAGAGAGACAGAGGGAGAAAGAGAGAAAAATAGAGGGAGAAGTAAAAAAAGAGAGAGAGTGCGAGAGAGAGATGTAGAAAAAGTGAGAGAGAAAAAGTGAGCTCACTAAAGTAGCCGGAGAGAGAAAAAGAGAGGTCTCTAAATTAGAGAGTGAGAGAGAGAAGAGAGAGACGGAGCAGTAAAGAGAAGAGAGAGAGAGAGAATGAGAGAGTGAGGAGAGAGGGGGATGGAGAGCGAGAGCGAGAGAGAGAGAGAAAGAGAGGGAGAAGTAGAAAGAGACGGAGAAGTAGAAAGGGAGAGAGAGAAAGAGAGAGAAAGAGAGAGATAGAGAGAAAAAGTGGAAAGAGAAAATGGGAGAGAGAAGTAGAATGATAGAGAGAGAGCGATAAAGAGAGAGACAAATAGGAAGAGAGAAAGTGAGAGAGAGAGGTAGAGAGAGATAAGTTGAAAGAGAGAGAAAGGGAGAGAGAAAGAAGAGAGAGGGAGAGAGAGACGGAGGGAGAAAGAGAAAAAAAGAGAGCGAGAAGTTGAAAAAGAGAAAGAGTGAGAGAGAGAGTTGTAGAAAAAGTGAGAGTGAGAAAGTGAGAGCACACTAAAGTACAAAGAGAGTGAAAAAGAGATCTCTCTAAAGTAGAGAGTGAGAGAGAGAAGAGTAAGAGGGAATAGTAGAGAGAGAAATAAAAAAAGAGAGAGAGTAGAAGAGAAAGAGAGAGAGAGAGACAAGAGAGAGAGAAGAGAGAGTGAGGAGAGTGGGGGATGGAGAGAGAGAGAGAGAGAGAGAGAAAAAGAGAGGGAGAAGTAGAAAGAGAGAGAGAGAGAAACAGAGGGAGAGAGAGAGGGAGGGAGAGAAGTAGAAAGAGATAGGGAGAGAGAGAAAGAGAGAACTCTCTAAAGTAGAGAGAGAAGTGGAGTAAGAGAGATAAAGAGAGGAAAGTGAGGCAGGGAGAAGAAGAGAGAGAGGGAAGTACAAAGAGAGAGCAATAGGGAGAAGTAGAGAGAGACAGAGAAGTTAAAAGAGAGAGAAGTAAACAGAAAGAAAGAGAGACAAAGAGATGTAGAAGGTGAGAGATAGATTGAGAGAGAGAGAAGTGAGAGAGTGACATAGTAGTGAGAGAGAGAGAGAGAAGTAGAGAGAGAAAAGAGAGAGAGAGAGAGGGAAGTAGAAAGATAGAGAGAGAGAGTGAGGTAGAAAGAGAGAGAAGTAGAAAGAGAGAGAGTTAGTGGAATGTTACAGAGAGAGGTAGAAAGAGAGAGAGAAGTTGAAAGAGAAAGGGAAGTAGAAAGAATGAGTGGGGGAGAGAGAGGGAAGTGGAAAGAGGGAGAGAGAGAAGTAGAGAGAGACAGAGAGAGAGAAAGAGCGAGATAGAGTAGTAGAAAGAGAGAGAGAGAGAGAAAAGAGTGAAGTAGAGAGGGGGGAAAGTAGAGAGAGAATGAGAGAGGGTGGAGAGAGATAGGGACAGAGAGAGAGCGAGAGAGATATGAAGGACAGACAGAAAGAAGTCAAAAGATAAGAGAGAGATGTAGAGAGAGAATAAAAAATGAGAGAGAGAGAGTAAGAGAGAGAGAGAAATAGAGAGAAAGTGAAATACAAAAAGAGAGAGAAAAGTAGAGAGAGAAAGAGAGAAAGAGAGAAAGAGAAGTAGAAGAGAGAAAGAGAGAGAAAGAAAGAGAGAGAGAGTGAAGTAAAATGATACAGCGAAGTAGAAAGAGAGTGGGAGAGAGAGAGAAGTAGGAAGAGAGACAGAGAGAAAGAGAGAGACAAAGAGAGAGAGAGAGAGTGAAAGAGTGTGAGAGTAGAAAGACCATGTAGAGAGAGAAAGAGAGAGAAAGCGATAGAAAACTCAAAAGAGAGAGAGAGACGGAGAAAGAGAGAGAGAGCGAGAGAGAGAGAGAAAGAGTGAGATAGAGAGAGAGAGAGAGGGAGGGAGAGAAAGAATGAGGGAGGGAAGTTGAAAAAGGGAGAGAGAAGTAGAAAGGGAAAGAGAGAGAGAAAAAAGAAAAGAGAGGGATAAAGAGCGGGAGAGTGATAGAGAGAATGGGAGGAGAGAGAGGGAGAGAGAAAAGTAGAAAGAGAGAGAGATAAGTAGAAGAGAGATATAGATAGAGAGAGAGAAACATAGAGAGAAGTAGGAAGAGTGAGAGAGAGAGAGAGAAAAAGAGAGAGACAAAGAGAAAGAGTGAAAGAGAGTGAGAGTAAAAAGACCATGTAGAGTGAGAAAGAGAGAGAGAAAGCGATAGAAAAGTCAAAAGAGATAAAGAGAGAAGTAGAAAGAGAGAGAGAGCGCGGGAGAGAGAGAGAGAGAGAGAGAGAGAGAGGGAGAAAAAGAATGAGAGAGGGAAGTAGAAAAAGGGAGAGAGAAGTTGAAAGAGAAAGAGAGAGAGAAAAAAAATGAAAAGTGAGAGATAGAGAGCGAGAGAGTGATAAAGAGAATGGGAGGAGAGAGAGGGAGAGAGAAAAGTAGATAAGGAGAGAGAAATAGAGAGATAGAGGGAAAAAGTGAAGAGAAAAAGAGAGAGGGAAGTAGAAAGAGAGAGAGAGAGATAGAGATTGAAAAAGAAAAAGAGAGAAGTAGAGAGAGAAAGAGAGAGGGAAAGAGAGAGAGAGAGTGTGAGAGAGGTAGAGGGAGATAGAAAGAGAAAGAGTACGAGAGAGAGAATTAGAGAGAGAGAAACAAAGAAGTAGAGAGAGAGAAGTAGAAAGAAAGAGAGAGAGAGAGAAAGAAGAGAGGGGGAGAGAGAGACAGAGGGAGAAAGAGAGAAAAAGAGAGGGAGAAGTAAAAAAAGAGATAGACTACGAGAGAGAGATGTAGAAAAAGTGAGAGAGAATAAGTGAGAGCTCACTAAAGTAGCCGGAGAGAGAAAAAGTGAGCTCTCTAAATTAGAGAGTGAGAGAGAGAAAAGAGCGACGGAGCAGTAAAGAGAAGAGAGAGAGAGAGAATGAGAGAGTGAGGATAGAGGGGGATGGAGTGCGAGAGCGAGAGAGAGAGAGAGAGAAAGAGAGGGAGAAGTAGAAAGAGACGGAGAAGTAGAAAGGGAGAGAGAAAAAGAGAGAGGTAGAGAGAAAAAGTGGAAAGAGAAAATTGGAGAGAGAAGTAGAATGAGAGAGAGAGAGCGATAAAGAGAGATACAAAGAGAAAGAGAGAAAGAGGGAGAGAGAGAGGTAGAGAGAGATAGAAAGAGAAAGAGTATGAAAGAGAGTTAGAGAGAGAGAGAAACAGAGAAGTAGTGAGAGATAAGTTGAAAGAGAGAGAGAGGGAGAGAGAAAGAAGAGAGAGGGAGAGAGAGACAGAGGGAGAAAGAGAAAAAAAGGGAGCGAGAAGTTGAAAAAGAGAAAGAGTGAGAGAGAGATGTAGAAAAAGTGAGAGAGAGAAAGTGAGAGCACACTAAAGTACAAAGAGAGTGAAGAAGAGATCTCTCTAAAGTAGAGAGTGAGAGAGAGAAGAGTGAGAGGGAACAGTAGAGAGAGAAATAAAAAGAGAGAGAGAGAAGAAGAGAAAGAGAGAGAGAGAGACAAGAGAGAGAGAGAAGAGAGAGTGAGGAGAGAGGGGGATGGAGAGAGAGAGCGAGAGAGAGAGAAAGAAAGAGAGGGAGAAGTAGAAAGAGAGAGAGAGAAACAGAGGGAGAGAGAGAGGGAGGGAGAGAAGTAGAAAGAGATAGGGAGAGAGAGAAAGAGAGAGCTCTCTAAAGTAGAGAGAGAAGTGGAGTAAGAGAGATAAAGAGAGGTAAGTGAGAAGAAGAGAGAGAGGGAAGTAAAAAGAGAGAGCAATAGGGAGAAGTAGAGAGTGAGACAGAGAAGTTAAAAGAGAGAGAAGTAAAGAGAAAGAAAGAGAGAGAAAGAGATGTAGAAGGTGAGAGATAGAGTGAGAGAGAGAGAAGTGGGAGAGTGACATAGTAGTGAGAGAGAGAGAGAGAAGTAGAAAGAGAGAGAGAGAAGTAGGAAGAGAGTGAGAATGGGAGAGAAAGAAGAGAGAGATAGAGAAGTAGAAAAAGAGAGATAGATATAGAAGTAGAAAGAGAGAGAGAAATAGAAAAAGAGAGAGAGAGAGAGAGAGAGTAGAAAGGGAGGGAGAGAATTTGAAAGGGGGAGAGAAGTAGAAAGGGAGAGAATGAACTGGGAAAGGGAGAGTGAGAGTGAGAGAGAGAGAAAGGGAAGTTGAAAGAGAGAGAGAGAAAGAGGGAGAGAGAGAAGTAGAAAGAGAGATGTAGAGAGAAGTAGAAAGAGAAAGTGGGTGAGAGAAGTAGAAAGAGAGAGAGAGAGGTAGAAAAAAAGAGGGAGAGAGTAGAAAGAGAGAGAGAAGTTGAAAGTGAGAGAGACAGAGAGTGGAAAGAGAGAGACAAAGGGAGAATGAGAGAAAAAGAGAGTGAGAGAAAGAAAGAGAGAGAGAGAAAGGGAGAAAGAGAGGGTGAGAGTGAGAGAGAGAGAGAGAGAGAGAAAGAGAGAAAGAGAGAAAGAGAAGTAGAAAGGGAGAGGGTAGTAGAAAGAAAGAGATGGAGAGAGAGAGAGGGATGTTGAAAGAGGGAGAGTGATAGAGAGAGAGAAGTTGAGAAAGACAGAGAGAGAAAGTGCGGGATGGAGTAGTAGAAAGAGAGAGAGAGAGAGGGAGAGAGAGAGAATGAGCGAGAAAGAAAGAGAGTAAAGGGGGAGAAGTAAAGAGAGAGAGAATGGGAGAGCATGGAGAGAGAGGGAGAGAGAGCGTGAGAGAGATGTGGAAAGAGAGACTAATAGTAGTAGACAGAGAGAGATAGAGGGTGATAAATAGAGAAAAAGAGAGAGAGAGAGGTGAGCAAGAGGGAGAAGTTGAAGGAGAGAGAGTAGTAGAGAGAGATAGCGAGGAGAGAGAACAAGAGAAAGGGAGAGAAAGAAAGAGAGGGGGAGTGAAGTAGAAGGAAACGAAGAACTAGAAATAGAGAGGGAGTAGAAAGAGAGAGAGAGAGAGAGAGAGTAGAAAGTGAGAGAGAGAGAGAGAAGATGAAAAAGGTAGAGAGAGCAAAGAGTGAGAGAGCGAAGTAGAAAGAGAAATTAAAAAAATAAAAAGAGAGAGAGAGTGCACGTGAGAGAGAGAGAAGTAGAGTGAGTGAGATATGTTGAAAGAGAGAGAGAGAATGAGAGAGAGAGGGGGGAAAGAGAAGTTGAAAGGGCGAAAAAGGGAGAGAGTGAGAAAGAGAGAGAAATAAAAAGAAAGAGAGAGAATGAGATAGAGAGAAAGAGAGAGAAAGGGAGTAGGAGAAAAAGTAGAATGGGGGAGAGACTGGGAAATAAAAGGAAATGAGTGGGAGAGAGGGTGAAAAGTAGAGAGAGAGAGGATGGGAGAGAGAAAGAAGTGGAGAGAGAGGGAGAGAGAGAAGTAGAGAGAGAAAAGAGAGAAAGAGAGAGAGGAAAGTAGAATGAGAGAGAGAAAGAGAGAGGAAAATAGAGGTAGAAAGAGAGAGAAGTAGAAAGAGATAGAGTTAGTGGAAACTTACAGAGAGAGAGAAAACTAGGAAGAGAGAGAGGGAGAAAGAGAGAGAGAAAGAAAGAGAGGGAGAGAAGTGGAAAGAGAAAGGGAAGTAGAAAGAATGAGTGGGAGAGAGAGAGGGAAGTGGAAAGAGGGAGAGAGAGAGAGAAGTAGAGAGAGACAGAGAGAGAGAAAGAGCGAGATAGAGTAGTAGAAAGAGAGAGAGAGAGAGAAAAGAGTGAAGTAGAGAGGGGGAAAAGTAGAGAGAGAATGAGAGAGGGTGGAGAGAGAGACGGCCAGAGAGAGAGAGCGAGAGAGATATGGAAAGACAGACAGAAAGCAGTAAAGAGAGAGAGAGAGAGAAGTAGAGAGAGATAAAGAGAAAATAAAAAGTGGGAGAGGGAGGTGAGAGAGAGAGAGAGTAGAGAGAGTGAAATACAAAAAGAGAGAGAGAAGTAGAGAGAGAAAGAGAGAAAGGGAGAAAGAGAAGTAGAAGAGATAAAGAGAGAGAGAGTGAAGTAAAATGAGACAGCGAAGTAGAAAGAGAGTGGGAGAGAGAGAGAAGTAGGAAGAGAGAGAAAGAAAGAGAGAGACAAAGAGAGAGAGAGTGAAAGAGAGTGAGAGTAGAAAGACCATGTAGAGAGAGAAAGCGATAAAAAAGTCAAAAGAGAGAAAGAGAGAGAAGTAGAAAGAGAGAGAGAGAGAGAGAGAGAGAGAGAGAGAGAGGGAGGGAGAGAAAGAATGAGAGAGGGAAGTAGAAAAAGGGAGAGAGAAGTTGAAAGAGAAAGAAGAGAGAAAAAAAAAGAAAAGAGAGAGATAGAGAGCGAGAGAGTGATAGACAGAATGAGAGGAGAGAGAGGGAGAGAGAAAAGTTGAAAGAGAGAGAGATAAGTAGAAGAGAGATATAGAGAGAGAGAGAGAAACAGAGAGAGAAGTAGGGGAGATAGAGAGAGAGAGAGAGAGAGAGAGAGAAAGAGAGAGACAAAGAGAGAGAGTGAAAGAGAGTGAGAATAAAACGACCATGTAGAGAGAGAAAGAGGGAGAGAAAGCGATAAAAAAGTCTAAAGAGAGAAAGAGAGAAGTAGAAAGAGAGAGAGTGCGAGAGAGAGAAAGAAAGAGAGAGAGAAAGAGGAAGGGAGAAAAAGAATGAGAGAGGAAAGTAGAAAAAGGGAGAGAAGTAGAAATAGAAAGAGAAAGAGAAAGAGAAAAAAATAAAAAGAGAGATAGAGAGCGAGAGAGTGAAAGAGAGAATGGGAGGAGAGAGAGGGAGAGAGAAAAGTAGAAAGGGAGGGAGATAAGTAGAAGAGAGGGAGAGAGAGAGAGAGAGGGAAAGCAGTAAAAAGAGAGGGAGAGAGAGAAACAGAGAGAGAGAAAAAGGGAAGAGAAAAAGAGAGAGAGAAGTAAAAAAAGAGAGAAAGAGAGATAGAGACAGAAAAAGAGAAAGGGAGAAGTAGAGAGAGAGAGAGAGAGAGAGAGAGAGAGAGGTAGAGGGAGATAGAAAGAGAAAGAGTACGAGAGAGAGAATTAGAGTGAGAAAAACAAAGAAGTAGAGAGAGAAGTAGAAAGAAAGAGAGAGAGAGAAAGAAGAGAGGGGGAGAGATAGACTGAGGGAGAAAGAGAGAAAAAGAGAGGGAAAAGTAGAAAAAGAGAGGGAAAAGTAGAAAAAGAGAGAGAGAGATGTAGAAAAAGTGAGAGAGGAAAACTGAGAGCTCACTAAAGTAGCAAGAGAGAGAAAAAGAAAGCCCTATAACGTAGAGAGTGAGAGAGAGAAGAGAGAGACGGAGCAGTAAAGAGAGAAATGAAAAAAAAATAGAGAGAGAATGAGAGAAAGGGAGAGAGAGAGAGAAGAGAGAGAGAAAAGAGAGAGTGAGGAGAGATGGGGATGGAGAGAGAGAGAGAGAGAGAGAGAGAAAGGGAGAAGTAGAAAGAGAGGGAGAAGTTGAAAGAGAGAGATAGAGAGAAAAAGTGGACAGAGAAAAAGGGAGAGAGAAGTAGAAAGAGAGAGAGAGAGCGATAAAGAGAGAGACAAAGAGAAAGAGAGAGAGAGAGAGAGAGAGAGAGAGAGAGAGAGAGAGAGAGAGAGAGAGGTAGAGAGAGATAGAAAGAGAAAGAGTATGAAAGAGGGTTAGAGAGAGAAACAGAGAAGTAGAGAGAGACAAGTAGAAAGAAAGAGAGAGGGAGAGAGAAAGAAGAGAGGGGAGAGAGAGACAGAGGGAGAAAGAGAGAAAAAGAGAGGGAGAAGTTGAAAAAGAGAGAGAGTGAGAGAGATATGTAGAAAAAGTGAGGGAGAGAAAGTGAAAGAATACTAAAGTACAAAGAGAGAGAAAAAGAGAGCTCTCTAAGGTAGAGAGTGAGAGAGAAGAGTGAGAGGGAGTAGTAGAGAGAGAAATGAAAAAAAAGAGAGAGAGAAGAAGAGAAAGAGAGAGAGAGAGAGACAAGAGAGAGAGAGAAGAGAGAGTGAGGAGAGAGGGGGACGGAGAGAGAGAGCAAGAGAGAGAGAGAGAAAGAGAGGGAGGGAGGGAGAGAGAGAAGCTGAAAGAGATAGGGAGAGAGAGAAAGAGAGAGCCTCGCAGTAGTGAGCGAAGTGGAGTAAGAGAGATAAAGAGAGGTAAGAGAGGCAGGGTGAAGAAGAGAGAGAGGGATGTAAAAAGAGAGAGTGATAGGGAGAAGTAGAGAGAGAGAAATAGAAAGAGGGAGAGGGAGAAGAAGAGAGAGAGATAGAGAAGTTAAAAAAGAGAGAAGTAAAGAGAAAGAAAGAGGGAGAAAGAGATGTAGAAGGTGAGAGATAGAGGGAGAGAGAGAGAAGTGAGAGAGAGGCATAGATGTGAGAGAGAGAGAAGTAGAAAGAGAGAGAGAGAAAAGTAGGAAGAGAGAGAGAATGGGAGAGAAAGAAGAGAGAGATAGAGAAGTAGAAAAAGAGAGATAGATATAGAAGTTGAAAGAGAGAGAGAAATAGAAAAAGAGAGAGAGAGAGAGATTAGAAAGGGAGAGAGATAATTTGAAAGGGAGAGAGAAGTAGAAAGGGAGAGAGAAGTAGAAAGGGAGAGAATGAACTGGGAAAGGGAGAGTGAGAGTGAGAGAGAGAGTAAGGGAAGTTGAAAAGAGAGAGAGAGAGGGAGAGAGAGAAGTAGAAAGACAGATGTAGAGAGAAGTAGAAAGAGAAAGTGAGTGAGTGAAGTATAAAAGAGAGAGAGAGAGGTAGAAAAAGATAGGGAGAGAGTAGAAAGAGAGAGAGAAGTAGAAAGTGAGAGAGACAGAGAGTAGAAAGAGAGAGACAAAGGGAGAAAGAGAGAAAAAGAGAGTGAGAGAAAGAAAGAGAGAGAGAGAAAGGGAGAAAGAGAGAGTGAGAGTGAGAGAGAGAGAGAGAGAGAGAGAGAAAGATAGGGAGAAGTAAAAAGGGAGAGGGAAGTAGAAAGAAAGAGAGGGAGAGAGAGAGTGATAGAGAGAGAGAGAAGTTGAGAAAGACAGAGAGAGAAAGTGCGGGATGGAGTAGTAGAAAGAGAGAGAGAGAGAGAGAGAGAGAGAGAATGAGCAAGAAAGAAAGTGAGTAAAGGGGGAGAAGTAAAGAGAGAGAATGGGAGAGCATGGAGAGAGAGGGGAGAGAGGGCGTGAGAGAGATGTGGAAAGAGAGACTAATAGTAGTAGACAGAGAGAGAGAGAGAGAGGGAGGTAAATAGAGAAAAAGAGAGAGAGAGGCGAGCAAGAGGGAGAAGTTGAAGGAGAGAGAGTAGTAGAGATAGATAGCGAGGAGAGAGAACAAGAGAAAGGGGGAGAAAGAAAGAGAAGGGGAGTGAAGTAGAAGGAAACGAAGAAGTAGAAATAGAGAGGGAATAGAAAGAGAGAGAGAGAGTGAGAGAAGTAGAAAGTGAGAGAGAGAGAGAAAGAGGGAGAGAGAGAAGATGAAAAAGGTAGAGAGGGCAAAGAGTGGGAGAGAGAAGTAGAAAGAGAAATTAAAAAATAGAAAGAGAAAGAGAGTGCACGTAAGAGAGAGAGAAGTAGAGAGAGTGAGATAAGTTGAAAGAGAGAGAGACAGAGAATGAGAGAGGAAGAGAGAGAAGTTGAAAGGGTGAGAAATGGAGAGAGGGAGAGAGAAATAAAAAGGAAGAGAGAGAAGGAGATAGAGAGAGAAAGAGAGTAGGAGAGAAAGTTGAAAGGGAGAGAGAGTGGGAAATAAAAGGAAATGAGTAGGAGAGAGGGTGAAAAGTAGAAAGAGAGAGAGAGGCTGGGAGAGAGAAAGAAGTGGATAGATAGGGAGAGAGAGAAGTAGAGAGAGAAAAGAGAGAGAGAGGGAAGTAGAAAGATAGAGAGAGAGAGAGAGAGTGAGGTAGAAAGAGAGAGAAGTAGAAAGAGAGAAAGTTACTGGAAAGTTACAGAGAGAGAAAATTTGAAAGAGAGAGAGGGAGAAAGAGAGGGAGAAAGAAAGAGAGAGAATGAAAGAGAGAGAGAAGTAGAAAGCAAAAGGGAAGTAGAAAGAATGAGTGGGAGAGAGAAAGGGAAGTGGAAAGAGGGAGAGAGAGAGAAGTAGAGAGAGACAGAGAGAGAGAAAGAGTGAGATAGAGTAGTAGAAAGAGAGAGAGAGAGAGAGAGAGAAAAGAGTGAAGTAGAGAGGGGGAAAAGTAGAGAGAGAATGAGAGAGGGTGGAGAGAGAGAGCGAGAGAGATATGGAAAGACAGACATAAAGAAGACAAAAGTAGAGAGAGAGTGAGAGAAGTAGAGAGAGAAAGAGAGAGACTGAGAGAGAATAAAAAGTGGGAGAGAGAGGTGAGAGAGAGAGCAGTAGAGAGAGTGAAATACAAAAAGAGAGAGAAAAGTAGAGAGAGAAAGATAGAAAGAGAAGTATAAGAGAGAAAGAGAGAGAAAGAAAGAGAGAGAGAGAGAGAGAGAGTAAAGTAAAATGATACAGTGAAGTAGAAAGAGAGTGGGAGAGAGGAGAAGTAGGGAAGGAAGAGAGAGAGAGAGAGAGAGACAAAGAGAGAGAGAGAGAGTGATAGAGAGTGAGAGTAGAAAGACCTTGTAGAGAGAGAAAGAGAGAGAGAAAGCGATAGAAAAGTCAAAAGAGAGAAAGAGAGAGAAGGAGAAAGAGAGAGAGAGCGAGAGAGAGAGAAATAGTGAGATAGAGAGAGAGAGGGAGGGAGAGAAAGAATGAGAGAGGGAAGTTGAAAAAGGGAGAGAGAAGTAGAAAGGGAAAGAGAGAGAGAGAGAAAAAAGAAAAGAGAGAGATAGAGAGCGAGAGAGTGATAGAGAGAATGGGAGGAGAGAGAGGGAGAGAGAAAAAGAGAGAAAGAGAGAGAGATAAGTAGAAGAGAGATATAGATAGAGAGAGAAATAGGAAGAGAGAGAGAGAGAGACAAAGAGGGAGACAAAGAGAGAGAGAGAGAGAGTGAAAGAGAGTGAGAGTAGAAAGACCATGTAGAGAGAGAAAGAGAGAGGGAAAGCGATAGAAAAGTCAAAAGAGAGAAAGAGAGAGAAGGAGAAAGAGAGAGAGAGAGCGAGAGACAGAGAAAAAGAGTGAGATAGAGAGAGAGAGGAAGGGAGAGAAAGAATGAGAGAGGGAAGTTGAAAAATGGAGAGAGAAGTAGAAAGGGAAAGAGAGAGAGAGAGAAAAAAGAAAAGAGAGAGATAGAGAGTGAGAGAGTAATAGAGAGAATGGGAGGAGAGAGAGCGAGAGAGAAAAGTAGATGAGAGATATAGATAGAGAGAGAGAGAAACAGAGAGAGAGGTAGGAAGAGTGTGAGAGAGAGAAAGAGAGAGACAAAGAGAGAGTAAAAGAGAGTGAGAGTAAAAAGACCATGTAGAGAGAGAAAGGGAGAGAGAAAGCGATTGAAAAGTCAAAAGAGAGAAAGAGAGAGGTAGAAAGAGTGAGAGCGCACGCGAGAGAGAGAGAGAGAGAGAAAGAGAGGGAGAAGTAGAAAGAGACGGAGAAGTAGAAAGGAGAGAGAGAAAGAGAGAGATAGAGAGAAAAAGTCGAAAGAGAAAAATGGGAGAGAGAAGTAGAAAGAGAGAGAGAGAAAAAGAAAGAGAGAGCCAAAAGAGAAAGAGAGAAAGAGGGAGAGAGAGTGGTAGAGAGAGTTAGAAAGAGAAAGAATGAAAGAGATTTAGAGAGAGAGAGAAATAGAGAAGTAGAGAGAGAGTTGAAAGAGAGGGAGAGGGAGAGAGAAAAAGAGAGAGGGAGAGAGAGAAGAGGGAGAAAGAGAAAAAAGGGAGCGAGAATTTGAAAAAGAGAAAGAGTGAGAGAGAGATCTAGAAAAGTGAGAGAGAGAAAGTGAGAGCACAATGAAAGTACAAAGAGAGTGAAGAAGAGATTCTAAAGAAGAGAGTGAGAGAGAAGAGTGAGAGGGGGACAAGAAGTAGAGGGAGAAACAAAAAAAGAGAGAGAGAGAGAGAAGAAGAGAAGAGAGAGAGAGAGAAAGAGAGGGAGAGAGAGGGAGGGAGAGAAGAAGAAAGAGATAGGGAGAGAGAGAAAGAGAGAGCTCCCCAAAGTAGAGAGAGAAGTGGAGCAAAAAAGAGAAAAAGAGAGGTAAGTAGTAGAGAAGAGAGAGAGGGAAGCAAAAGAGAGAGCAATAGGGAGAAGTGAAAAAGAGAGACAGAAGAAGTATAAAGAGAGAGAAGTAAAGAGAAAGAGAGAGAGAGAAAGAGAGTGGGAGAAGGTGAGAGAGAGAGAGAGAGAGAGAGAGAAGTGGAGACGGACCTAGAGAGAGAGAGAGAGAGAGAGAGAAAGAGAAAGAGAGAGAGAAGTAGGAAGAGAGTGAGAATGGGAGAGAAAGAAGAGAGAGATAGAGAAACAGGAAAAAGAGAGATAGATATAGAAGTAGAAGAGAGAGAGAGAAATAGAAAAAGAGAGAGAGAGAGAGAGTAGAATGGGAGGTAGAGAATTTGAAAGGGGGAGAGAAGATTGAAAGGGAAGAGAATGAACGGGAAAGGGAGAGTGAGAGGAGAGAGAGAGAGAAGGGAAGTTGAAAGGGAGAGAGAGAGAAGTAGAAAGACCGATGTATAGAGAAGTAAAAAGAGAAAGTAAGGAGAGAAGATAAAGAGAGAGAGAGAGAGAGGTAGAAAAAGATGGGAGAGAGAGAAAGAGAGAGAGAAGTAGAAAGTGAGAGAGACAAAGAGTAGAAAGAGAGACAAAGGGAGAAAGAGAGAAAAAGAGAGTGAGAGAAAGAAAGAGAGAGAGAAAGGGAGAAAGAGAGAGTGAGAGAGAGAGAGAGAGAAAGAGAGGGAGAATGAGAGAGAGAGAGCGAGAGAGGGAGAAGTAGAAAGAGAGCGAGAGAGCGAGAGAGAGGGAAAGAAAGAGAGGGAGAAGTAGAAAGAGAGAAAGAGAGACAGAGGAAGAGAGAGGGAGGGAGAGAAGTAGAAAGAGATAGGGAGATAGAGAAAGAGAGAGCCTCAAGTAGAGAGAGAAGTGGTGTAAGAGAGATAAAGAGAGGTAAGTGAGGTAGGGAGAAGAAGAGAGAGAGGGAAGTAAAATGAGAGAGCGATAGGTTGAAGTGGAGAGAGAGAGAAGAAGAAAGGGAGAGAGGGAGAAGTAGATAGAGAGACAGAGAAGTTAAAAGAGAGAGAAGTAAAGAGAAAGAAAGACAGAGAAAGAGATGTAGAAGGTGAGAGATAGAGGGAGAGAGAGAGAAGTGATAGAGTGACATAGTTGTGAGAGAGAGAAGTAGAGAGAGGGTAAAGTAGAGGGAGAATGAGAGAGGGTGGAGAGAGAGAGGGGCAGAGAGAGAGGGAGCGAGAGAGATATGGAAAGACAGACAGAAAGAAGTAGAAAGAGAGAGAGAGAGAAGTAGAGAGAGAAAGAGGGAGAATAAATAGTGGGAGAGTGAGGTGTGAGAGAGAGAGAGCAGTAGAGAGAGAGATGTAGAGAGAGAAAGAGAGAAAGAGAAGTAGAAGAGAGAAAGAGAGAGAAAGAAAGAGAGAGAGAGAGTGAAGTAAAATGAGATAGCGAAGTAGAAAGAGAGTGGGAGGGAGAGAGAAGTAGGTAAAGAGAGAGAGAGAAATTGAGAGACAAAGAGAGAGTGAGTGAAAGAGAGTGAGAGTAGATAGACCATGTAGAGATAGAAAGAGAGAGAGAAAGCGATAGAAAAGTTAAAAGAGAGAAAGAGAGAGAAGTAGAAAGAGAGAGAGAGAGAGAGAGAGAGAGAGGGAGAGGAGAGAGAGAGAGAGAGAGAGAGAGAGAGAGAGGGAGGCTGAGAAAGAATGAAAGAGGGAAGTAGAAAAAGGGAGAGAAGTAGAAAGGGAAAGAGAGAGAGAAAAAAAATAAAAGAGAGATATAGAGAGTGAGAGAGTGATAGAGAGAATGGGAGGAGAGAGAGGGAGAGAGAAAAGTAGAAAGAGAGAGAGATAAGTAGAAGAGAGATATAGATAGAGAGAGAGAAACAGAGAGAGAAGAAGGAAGAGAGAGAGAGAGAGAGAAAGAGAGAGACAAAGAGAGAGAGTAATAGAGAGTAAGAGTAAAAAGGCCATGTAGAGAGAGAAAGGGAGAGAAAAAGCGATCGAAAAGTCAAAAGAGAGAAAAAGAGAAGTAGAAAGAGAGAGAGCTCGCGAGAGAGAGAGAGAGAGAGAGGGGGGGTGGGAGAAAAAGAATGAGAGAGGGAAGTAGAAAAAGGGAGAGAGAAGTTGAAAGAGAAAGAGGGAGAGAAAAAAGAAAAGAGAGAGATAGAGAGCCCGCGAGGATAGAGAGAATGGGGAGAGAGAGAGGGAGAGAAAAAAAGAAAGAGAGAGAGAGAGAGAGAGCAGTAAAAAGAGAGGGAGAGAGAGAAATAGAGAGATAGAGAAAAAAAGTGAAGAGAAAAAGAGAGGGAAAAGTAGAAAAAGAGAGAGAGAGATAGAGATAGAAAAAGGGAAAGAGAAGTAGAGAGAGAATGAGAGAGAGAGAGAGAGAGAGAGGTAGAGGGAGATTGAAAGAGAAAAAGTACGAGAGAGAGAATTAGAGAGATAGAAACAAAGAAGTAGATAGAGAAGTAGAAAGAAAGAGAGAGAGAAAGAAGAGAGGGGGAGAGAGAGACAGAGGGAGAAAGAGAGAAAAAGAGAGGGAGAAGTAGTAAAAGAGAGAGAGTATGAGAGAGAGATGTAGAAAAAGTGAGAGAGAAAAAGTGGGAGCTCACTGAAGTAGCAAGAGAGAGAAAAAGAGAGCTCTCTAAAGTAGAGAGTGAGAGAGAGAAGAAAGAGACGGAGCAGTAAAGAGAAAAATGAAAAAAAAATAGAGAGAGAATGAGAGAAAGAGAGAGAGAGAGAGAGAGAGAGAGAGAGCAGAGAGAGTGAGGAGAGAGGGGGATTGAGAGAGAGAGCGAGAGAGAGAGAAAGTGAGGGAGAAGTAGAAAGAGACGGAGAAGTAGATAGGGAGAGAGAGAAAGAGAGAGATAGAGAGAAAAGTGGAAAGAGAAAATGGGAGTGAGAAGTAGAATGAGAGAGAGAGCGATAAAGAGAGAAACAAAGAGAAAGAGAGAAAGAGAGAGAGAGAGTGGTAGAGAGAGATAGAAAGAGAAAGAGTATGAAGGAGAGTTAGAGAGAGAGAAATAGAGAAGTAGAGAGAGACAAGTTGAAAGAGAGAGGGAGAGAGAAAGAAGAGAGAGAAAGAGAAAAAAAGAGAGCGTGAAGTTGAAAAAGAGAGAGAGTGAGAGAGAGATGTAGAAAAAGTGAGAGAGAAAGTGAGAGCACACTAAAGTACAAAGAGAGTGAAAAAGAGAGCTCTCTAAAGTAGAGAGTGAGAGGGAGCTGAGAGAGAGAAATGAAAAAAAGGAGAGAAGAAGAGAAAGAGAGAGTGAGAGACAAGAGAGAGAGAGAAGAGAGAGGGAGGAGAGAGGGGGATGGAGAGAGAGAGAGAGAGAGAGAAAGAAAGAGAGGGAGAAGTAGAAAGAGAGAGAGAGAAACCGAGGAAGAGAGAGAGGGAGGGAGAGAAGTAGAAAGAGATAGGGAGAGAGAGAAAGAGAGAGCCTGGCAGAGAGAGAAGTGGTGTAAGAGAGATAAAGAGAGGTAAGTGGAGGCGGGGAGAAGAAAAGAGAGAGGGAAGCCAAATGAGAGAGCGTTAGGGGAGAAGTGGAGAGAGAGAAGAAGAAGAGAAAGGGAGAAGTAGAGAGAGATAGAGAAGTTAAAAGAGAGAGAAGTAAAGAGAAAAAAAGAGAGAGAAAGAGAAGTAGACGGTGAGAGATAGGAGGAGAGAGAGAGAAGTGAGAGAGTGACGTAGCTGTGGAGAGAGAGAGAAGTAGAGAGAGAGAAGTAGGAAGAGAGTGAGAATGGGGGAGAAAGAGGAGAGAGAGAGAGAGAAGTAGAAAAAGAGAGATAGATTTAGAAGTAGAAAGAGAGAGAGAAATAGAAAAAGATAGAGAGGGAGAGAGTAGAAAGGGAGGGAGAGAATTTGAAAGGGAGAGAGAAGTAGAAAGGGAGAGAATGAACTGGGAAAGGGAGAGTGAGAGTGAGATAGAGAGAAAGGGAAGTTGAAAGAGAGAGAGAGAAAGAGGGAGAGAGAGAAGTAGAAAGAGAGATGTAGAAAGAAGTAGGAAGAGAAAGTGGGTGAGAGATGTAGAAAGAGAGAGAGATAGAGAGGTAGAAAAAAAGAGGGAGAGAGTAAAAGAGAGAGAAGTAGAAAGTGGGAGAGACAGAGAGTAGAATGGGAGAGACAAAGGGAGAAAGAGAGAAAAAGAGAGTGAGAGAAAGAAAGAGAGAGAGAAAGAGAAAGAGAGAGCGAGAGTGAGAGTGAGTGAGAGAGAGAGAGAGAGAGAGAGAAAGAGAGAGAGAGAAGTAAAAAGGGAGAGGGAAGTAGAAAGAAAGAGAGGGAGAGAGAGAGAGAGGGAAGTTGAAAGAGGGAGAGTGATAGAGAGAGAGAGAGAAGTTGAGAATGACAGAGAGAAAAAGTATGAGATGGAGTAGTAGAAAGAGAGAAAGAAACAGAGAGAGAGAGAGAGAGAGAGAATGAGCGTGAAAGGAAGAGAGTAAAGGGGGAGAAGTAAGGAGAGAGAATGGGAGAGCGTGGAGAGAGAATGGGAGTGAGAGCGTGTGAGAGATGTGGAAAGAGAGACAAATAGTAGTAGACAGAGAGAGAGAGGGAGGGAGATAAATAGAGAAAATGAGAGAGAGAGAGGTGAGCAAGAGGGAGAAGTTGAAGGAGAGAGAGTAGTCGAAAGAGATAGCAAAGACAGAGAACAAGAGAAAGGGAGAGAAAGAAAGAGAGGGGGAGTGAAGTAGTAGGAAACGAAGAAATAGAAATAGTGAGGGAGTAGAAAGAGAGAGAGAGAAGTAGAAAGTGAGAGAGAGAGAGAGAAGGAGAGAGAGAGAGAAGATGAAAAAGGTAGAGAGAGCAAATAGTGAGTGAGCGAAGTAGAAAGGGAAATTAAAAAATAAAAAGAGAGAGAGAGTGCACGTGAAAGAGAGATAAGTAGAGTGAGTGAGATAAGATGAGAGAGAGAGAGAGATTGAGAGAGAGAGAGGGAGAGAGAGAAGTTGAAAGGGCAAAAAAGCGAGTGAGAGAGAGAGAGAGAAAAATAAAAAGAAAGAGAGAGAATGAGATAGAGAGAGAAAGAGAGAGAAAGAGAGTAGGAGAGAAAGTAGAAAGGGAGAGAGAGTGGGAAATAAAAGGAAATGAGTGGGAAAGAGGGTGAAAAGTAGAAAGAGAGAGAGAGAGGCTGGGAGAGAGAAAGAATTGGAGAGAGAGAAGTAGAGAGAGAAAAAGAGAGAGAGAGGGAAGTAGAAAGAGAGAGAGAGAGAGATGAGTGAGGTAGAAAGAGAGAGAGTTAGTGGAAAGTTACAGAGAGAGAGAGAAAACTAGAAGGAGAGAGAGGGAGAAAGAGAGAGAGAAAGAAAGAGAGAGAGAGAAGTAGAAAGAGAAAGGGAAGTAGAAAGAATGAGTGGAAGAGAGAGAGAGGAAAGTGGAAAGAGGGAGAGAGAGAGAAGTAGAGAGACAGAGAGAGAGAAAGAGCGAGATAGTAGAAGAAAGAGGGGGAGAGAGAGAAAAGATAGAAGAAGAGAGAGGGTAAAGTAGAGAGAGAATGAGAGAGGGTGGAGAGAGAGAGGGACAGAGAGAGAGCGAAAGAGATATGGAAAGACAGACAGAAAGAAGTAAAAAGAGAGAGATAGAGAGAAGTAGAGAGAGAAATAGGGAGGATAAAAAGTGGGAGAGAGAGGTGTGAGAGAGAGAGACAGTAGAGAGAGAGAAGTAGAGAGAGAAAGAGAGAAAGAGGGAAAGAGGGAAAGAGAAGTAGAAGAGAGAAAGAGAGAGAAAGAAAGAGAGAGAGAGTGAAGTAAAATGAGATAGTGAAGTAAAAAGAGAGTGGGAGGGAGAGAGAAGTAGGTATAGAGAGAGAGAAAGAGAGAGACAAAGAGAGAGTGAGTGAAAGAGAGAGACAAAGAGAGAGTGAGTGAAAGAGAGTGAGAGTAGATAGACCATGTAGAGATAGAAAGATAGAGAGAAAGCTATAAAAAAGTAAAAAGAGAGAAAGAGAGAGAAGTAGAACGAGAGATAGAGCGAGAGAAAGAGAGAGAGAGAGAGAGAGAGAGAGAGAGAGAGAGAGAGAGGGAGGGTGAGAAAGAATGAGAGACTAAGTAGAAAAAAGGGAGAGAGAAGTAGAAAGAGAAAGAGAGAAAAAAAAGAAAAGAGAGATAGAGAGAGAGAGAGCGATAGAGTACTTGGAGGAGAGAGAGAGGAGAGAGAAAAAGTAGAAAGAGAGAGAGATAAGTAGAAGTGTGATATAGAGAGAGAGAAATAGTGAAAGAAGTAGAAAGAGAGAGAGAGACAAAGAGAGAGACTGAAAGAGAGTGAGAGTAAAAAGACCATGTAGAGAAAGAAAGAGAGGGAGAAAGCGATAGAAAAGTCAAAAGAGAGAAAGAGAGAAGTAGAAAGAGAGAGAGCACGAGAGAGAGAGAGAGAGAGGGAGAAAAAGAATAAGAGAGGGAAGAAGAAAAGGGAGAGAGAAGTAAAAAGAGAAAGAGAGAGAAAAAAAGAAAAGAGAGAGAGAGAGCGAGAGAGTGATAGAGAGAATGGGAGGAGAGAGAGGGAGAGAGAAAAGCAGAAAGTGAGAGAGATAAGTAGAAGAGAGAGATAGGAGAGAGAGAGAGAGAGAGAGAGCAATGGGAAAGAGAGGGAGAGAGAGAAACAGAGAGAGAGAGAGAAAAAGTAAGAGAAAAGAGAGAGAGAGAGTAGAAAAAGAGAGAGAAGTAGAAGAGAGAGACTGAGGAGAGAGAGGGAGAGAGAAAGAGAGAGAGAATGCGATAGAAAAGCCAAAAGAGAGAAAGAGAGAAGTAGAAAGGGGAGAGCGTGAGAGAGAGAGAGAGAGAGAGAGAGAGGGAGAGGGAGAAAAAGAATGAGAGAGGGAAGGAGAAAAAGGGAGATAAAAGTAGAAAGAGAAAGAGAGAGAGAGAAAAAGAAAAGAAAAGAGAGAGATAGAGTACGAGAGAGTGATAGAGAGAATGGGGGGAGAGAGAGGGAGAGAGAAAAGTAGAAGGAGAGAGGATAAGTAGAAGAGAGAGAGAGAGTGCGAGAGAGCAGTAAAAAGAGAGGGAGAGAGAGAAACAGAGAGATAGAGAGATAAAGTAAAGAGAAAAAGAGAGAGGAAAGTAGAAGAGGGAGACGGAGCAGTAAAGAGAGAAATGATAAAAAAAGAGAGAAGGAGAGAGAGAAAGAGAGAGAGAAATGAGAGAGAGAGAAGAGAGAGTGAAATAGAGAGAGAAAGCGATAGAAAAGTTGAAAGAGAGAAAGGGAGAGAGAGAGCGAGAGAGAGGGAGAGGGAGAGAGAGAGAGAGAGAGAGGGAGGGAGAGAAAGAATGAGAGAGGGAAGTAAAAAAGGGAGAGAGAAGTAGAAAGAGAAAGAGAGAGAGAAAAAAAGAAAAGGCGGAGATAGAGAGCGAGAGAGTGGTAGAGAGAATAAGAAGAAGAGAGAGAGAGAGCAGTAAAAAGAGTGGGAGGGAGAGAAACAAAGAGTTAGAGAGAAAAAGTGAAAAGAGAAAAAGAGTGAGAGAAGTAGAAAGAGAGAGAGAGAGAGATAGAGAGAGACAAAGAGAAAGAGAGAAGTAGATAGAGAAAGTGAGAGAGAGAGAGGGAGAGAGTAGTAAAAAGAGTGGGAGAGAGAGAAACAGAGAGATAGAGAGAAAAAGTGAAAAGGGAAAAAGAGAGAGAAGTAGAAAGAGAGAGAGAGAGACAAAGAGAAAGAAAGAAGTAGAGAGAGAAAGAGAGAGAGACAGAGAGGTAGAGAGAGATAGAAAGAGAAAGAGTATGAGAGAGAGAATTAGAGGGAGAGAAACAGAGAAGTGAGAGAGAAGTAGAAAGAAAGAGAGAGAGAGAGAGAGAGAGTGGGAGAAGTAGAAAAAGAGAGAGAGTGAGAGAGAGATGTATAAAATGTGAGAGAAAAAGAGAGAGCTCACTAAAGTAGCTAGAGAGAGAAAAAGAGAGCTCTCTAAAGTAGAGAGTGAGAGAGAGAAGAGAGAGACGGAGGAGTAAGAAGAGAAATGAAAAAAAGAGATAGAGAAGTAGAAAAAGAGAGGGAGAGAGAGACAAGGGAGAGAGGGAAGGGAGAGTGAGGAGAGAGGGGACCGGGCGAGAGAGAGAGAGAGAGAGAGAGAGAGAAAGAGAGGGAGAAGTTGTAAGAGAGGGAGAAGTTGAAAGAGAAAGATAGAGAGAAAGAGGGAGATAGAGAGAAAAAGTGGAAAGAAAAAAAGGGAGAGAGAGAAGTAGAAAGACAGAGAGAGCGATAAAGAAAGAGACAGAGAAAGAGAGAAAGAGAGAGAGAGGGAGAGGTAGAGAGAGATAGAAAGAGAAAGAGTATGAGAGAGTGAGAGAGAAATAGAGAAGTAGAGAGAGACAAGTAGAAAGAGAGAGTGGGAGAGAGAAACAAGAGAGGGAGAAAGAGAGAAAAAGACAGGGAGAAGTTGAAAAAGAGAGAGAGAGAGAGATGTAGAAAAAGTGAGAGCTCACTAAAGTAGCAAGAGAGAGAAAAAGAGAGATCTCTAAAGTAGAGAGTGAGAGAGAGTAGAGTAAGAGGGAGTAGTAGAGAGAGAAATGAAAAGAAAAGAGAAAGAGAGAAGAAGAGAAAGAGAGAGAGACAAGAGAGATAGAGAAGAGAGAGTGAGGTGAGAGGGGATGGAGAGAGAGGGAGCGAGAGAGAGAGAGAGAGGGAGAAAATGAAAGAGAGAGAGGAACAGAGGGAGAGAGAGATGAAGGGAGGGAGAGAAGTAGAAAGAGATAGGGGGAGAGAGAAAGAGAGAGCTCAAGCAGAGAGAAAAGTGGAGCATGAGAGATAAAGAGAAAAAGGAGAGGCCAGTGGAGAAGAAGAGATAGAGGGAAGTAAAAAAGAGAGTGATAGGGAGAAGTAGAGAGAGACAGAGAATAGGAAGAAAGAGAGGGAGAAGTAGAGAAAGATAGAGAAGTTAAAAGAGAGAGAGAGAACGATAAAGAGAGAGACAAAGAGAAAGAGAGAAAGAGAGAGAGAGAGAGAGAGAGAGAGAGAGAGAGAGGTAGAGAGAGATAGAAAGAGTATGAAAGAGGGTTAGAGAGAGAGAAATAGAGAAGTAGAGAGAGACAAGTAGAAAGAAAGAGAGAGTGAGAGAGAAAGAAGAGAGGGGAGAGAGAGACAGAGGGAGAAAGAGTGAAAAAGAGAAGAAGAAGTTGAAAAAGAGAGAGAGTGAGAGAGATATATAGAAAAAGTGAGAGAGAGAAAGGAGAGGGAGTAGTAGAGAGAGAAATGAAAAAAAAGAGAGAGGAGAAGAGAAAGAGAGAGAGAGAGACAAGAGAGAGAGAGAAGAGAGAGTGAGGAGAGAGGGCAAGAGAGAGAGGGAGAAGTAAAAAGAGAGAGAGAGAAACAGAGAGAGAAAGAGAGGGAGGGAGGGAGAGAAGTAGAAAGAGATAGGGAGAGAGAGAAAGAGAGAGCTCTCTGAAGTAGAGAGCGAAGTGGAGTAAGAGAGATAAAGAGAGGTAAGAGGGGCAGGGAGAAGAAGAGAGAGAGGGATGTAAAAAGATTGAGTGATAGGGAGAAGTAGAGAAAGAGAAGTAGAAAGGGAGAGAAGGAGAAGTAGAGAGAGAGATAGAGAAGTTAAAAGAGAGAGAAGTAAAGAGAAAGAAAGAGGGAGAAAGAGATGTAGAAGGTGAGAGATAGAGGGAGAGAGAGAGAAGTGAGAGAGAGACATACATGTGAGAGAGAGATGTAGAAAGAGAGAGAGAGAAAAGTAGGAAGAGAGAGAGAATGGAAGAGAAAGAAGAGAGAGATAGAGAAGTAGAAAAAGAGAGATAGATATAGAAGTAGAAAGAGAGAGAGAAATAGAAAAAGAGAGACAGAGGGAGTAGAAAGGGGGAGAGATAATTTGAAAAGGAGAGAGAAGTAGAAAGGGAGAGAATGAACTGGGAAAGGGAGAGTGAGAGTGAGAGAGAGAGTAAGGGAAGTTGAAAGGGAGAGAGAGAGAAGTAGAAAGACAGATGTATAGAGAAGTAAAAAGAGAAAGTAAGTGAGAGAAGTATAAAGAGAGAGAGAGAGAGAGAGAGGTAAAAAAAGATGGGGAGAGAGTAGAAAGAGAGAGAGAAGTAGAAAGTGAGAGAGACAGAGAGTAGAAAGAGAGACAAAGGGAGAAAGAGAGAAAAGAGAGTGAGAGAAAGAAAGAGAGAGAGAGAAAGGGAGAAAGAGAGAGTGAGAGTGAGAGAGAGAGAGAGAGAGAGAGAGAGAGAAAGAGAGGGAGAAGTAAAAAGGGAGAGGGAAGTAGAAAAAAAGAGAGGGAGAGAGAGAGTGATAGAGAGAGAGAAGTTGAGAAAGACAAAGAGAGAAAGTGCAGGATGGAGTACTAGAAAGAGAGAGAGATAGAGAGAGAGGGGGAGAGAGAGAGAGAGAGAGAGAGATTCAACAAGAAAGAAAGTGAGTAAAGGGGGAGAAGTAAAGAGAGAGAATGGGAGAGCGTGGAGAGAAAGAGGGAGAGAGGGCGTGAGAGAGATGTGGAAAGAGAGACTAATAGTAGTAGACAGAGAGAGAGAGAGAGAGGAAGGTAAATAGAGAAAAAGAGAGAGAGAGAGGTGAGCAAGAGGGAGAAGTTGAAGGAGATAGAGTAGTAGAGATAGATAGCAAGGAGAGAGAATAAGAGAAAGGGAGAGAAAGAAAGAGAGGGGGAGTGAAGTAGAAGGAAACAAAGAAGTAAAAATAGAGAGGGAGTAGAAAGAGAGAGAGAGAGTGAGAGAAGTAGAAAGTGAGAAAGAGAGTGAAAGAGGGAGAGAGAGAAGATGAAAATGGTAGAAAGAGCAAAGAGTGGGAGAGAGAAGTAGAAAGTAAAATTAAAAAAATAGAAAGAGAAAGAGAGTGCACGTAAGAGAGAGAGAAGTAGAGAGAGTGAGATAAGTTGAAAGAGAGAGAGACAGAGATTGAGAGAGGGAGAGAGAGAAGTTGAAAGGGTGAGAAATGGAGAGAGCGAGAGAGAAATAAAAAGGAAGAGAGAGAAGGAGATAGAGAGAGAATATAATAACATTATAAAGGTGATTTTAAAGCTTGGAAAAGTATCTATTAGCAAGCTAAGGTGAGGAAACGGAACTCTAAATTAATTGGTTAATAACAAACTATTTTCTCTTTTCTTGAGTCCAATACCATGCTTGGTTCTATGCGAATATGTTTGTAATGTGCATACAACATGTCATCCAATATTTCTATTATTTGTTCATGCATAATTACTTTATTGTTTATAACATGAAGATGATGATGATGATGATAGGAATAGGCATGTGATTATATATGTGTGGTTGGTGTACTTGATGCGAGCGAGTATCAGGGGAGGTGTGATGAGAACGTCAATAAACGTTAACCTTTGGCGGGTCTTAGCACTTTAGCTCTATCTCTAACTCAAGTCTTGTGCATTAGCATCGTCGTATCGCCATTACTTTAGCAGAACTATTATGTCATAGAGTATCAGGGGAGGTGGTCTCGATCCTTGTAGTCTCTGACTCTACCAGGGGGCCTTAGCTCTATCTCTATGGACATTCTGAGGGATGCTGGGGTGCGGCCTTGGATACACTATTTGGCATTAGGATTGGTTAGTTGCGAGCCCAGTTTGCAAGCCCTCGCCAGCAGGGGCTTACGTATTGGTATGGCACTATATAGCAATAAACGTTAACCTTTGTTATATAATGTTCATGATTAGGGTAGATGGGGACGACGATAAACGTAAACCTTCGGGCGGACCTCCACACCCTGTATATAGAGGCGGGGTCAATAAACGTTAACCTTTGACCACCCAACCTTTCTATTGCGTATTGCAAACTATAAACCAGACCAAAGATATGAATTGATTGCATGCATATGTATTGTTGCATTGTTTTGTCTACTCACTAAGCCATGATGTGTGCTCACCCCTCGACGTTGAATATTTTTAGTTGATGATGCATGTTATACAGTTGAAGAATACATGAATGCTCTAGCATATGGGAACATGGCGGCAATGGAAGTTGAAGCTGAAGGGGATACACATGACTCCTCTTGCGAGTGCAACTCATGTGTATTCGATTAGATATTTTCTTAGGTTTATTTATTTGAATTTAATAAAGGCATGTATTTGATAATTATTTATGTCCCAGATGATATAGAATAATTTGCTATTTAATATTTTTATCACAGTAGATTCTCAGTTCATTGATGCCATGTTTTGTGCCTTCACCAATAAAGCAGGGGCAAAAAAAAAAAATAAACCTTGGAAAACTGCCAAGGAATTCACCATCATTTCAAATATGTCCAGCACTCTATATGGTCAAAGTAGAGAGACTTCCAAGATGGGTCAGATTTTAACCCTAAAGGTTCAAAGTCAACAAAGACTTCATGTGTGGGTTACTGTTGAGCATCCTAAAGGTTCATAGCAACAAAGCTACTTAAGAAGATATTCAAGTTTCCATTTCCATTCCCAAAGGTTCATAGCCATAGAGCTTCCAAGAAGGATATTCTAATTTTCCTGAAGGTCCAAAGCTGGTAGGAACTTCAAAGATGAGTCATTCAGTATCACCCTATAAGTGACATTCTGAGTTCTTTGCTCATAATCAAATGTAGAGCCCTAGCTCATCCAAAGTTCAAATCAATCTCAGCCCACAAGGGAATCAAATGCAGAGCCTTAGGAATCAAATGCAGAGCCCTAACTCATCCAAAATTCAAATCAATCTCAGGCAATTAGTGAATCAAATGTAGAGCCCTAGCTCATTCAAAGATCAAGTCAATCTCAGCCCACAAGGGAATCAAATACAGAGCCCTAGCTCATCCAAAGTTCAAATCAATCTCAGCCTATTAGTGAATCAAACATAGAGCCCTAGCTCATTCAAAGATCAAGTCAATCTCAACCCACAAGGGAATCAAATGCAGAGCCCTAGCTCATTCAAAGATCAAGTCAATCTCAACCCCCAAGGGAATCAAATGCAGAGCCCTAGCTCATCCAAAGTTCAAATCAATCTCAGCCTATTAGTGAACCAAATCCAGAGCCCTAGCTCATTCAAAGATCAAGTCAATCTCAGCCTATAAGTGAATCCAGTGCCCTAGCTCATTCAAAGATCAAGTCAATCTCAGCCTATAAATGAATGCAGAGCCCTAGCTCATTCAATGATCAATCCAATCTCAGCCTATAAGTGAATCAAATGCAGAGCCCTAGCTTATTCAGAAAAATCAATCTCATAATTTCAATCAATAGAGCCTCAGTTCAATCAAAGAGAAGACATCAAATTTTCCATCCAGACAAATCAAAGCTAAGCCCAAGCTCATGTAATCAGCCTTGTATGCACAGCCTAGCTTCATACAAGAAGAGGTTTATCAGCCTACAAATGGATCAAGCCGGGTCCAAGCCCGCACATACCGTGCATTGAGTTCCACCTCAGCAAGAAGAGGTTCCCAGCCTAAAAATGAGCCTTGTATTCACAGCCTAGCTTCGTACAATAAGAGGTTTATCAGCCCACAAACGGATCAAGCCGGGTCCAAGCCCGCACATACCTTGCATCAGGAGTTCCACCTCAGCAAGAAGAGGTTCTCAGCCTACAAATGAGCCTTGTACTCACAACCTAACTTCGTACAAGAAGAGGTTTATCAGCCTACAAATGGATCAAGCTAGGTCTAAGCCCGCACTTACCTTGCATCATGAGTTCCACCTCAGCAAGAAGAGGTTCCCAGCCTACAAATGAGCCTTGTATTCACAGCCTAGCTTCATACAAGAAGAGGTTTATCAGCCTACAAATGGATCAAGCTGGGTCCAAGCCCGCACATACCTTGCATCATGAGTCACCTCAGCAAGAAGAAGTTCCCAGCCTACAAATGAGCCTTGTATTCACAGCTTAGCTTCATACAAGAAGAGGTTTATCAACCTACAAATGGATCAAGCTAGGTCCAAGCCCGCACATACCTTGCATCATGAGTCACCTCAGCCAGAAGAAGTTCCCAGCCTACAAATGAGCCTTGTATTCACAGCTTAGCTTCATACAAGAAGAACAGTCATCAATTTTCCAAGAAGAGCAAACCTTCTTGCTAGTCCAACTACGTTCTGGGCTTGATTTCTAGGACACCCTTAGAATACGTAGGCAGTTTAGGACAAATATCCCTAAGTGCAGCCCAATAAGCAATCTCACTCATATCCCAAAAATGTGGTTCTTTTATCTTCAGCCTTCAATTGGTAACAATCTCGGCTAAAGAGGGGCATCTATAAGCACCCCATTTTTGCCATTTCCAACTGAACAATGTCTTACTAGTGTGTGGACAGCAAAGGAAGAAAGATAAGTGAAAATTTAGGTTTTGGCTACGATCTTGATGTAGTTTTCGGTGGGCCCCACAATGAGGTCACAGGCTGTAATCTGCATGGTTGCATAGGTCATGGAATTATCATCGAAATGATACTAGAATTGCCCATTTCTGATATCAAATGAAGAAGATATGGTCATTTTAGTGAGATGATACGTACAAGGGACGTTTCTGAAATTATCATAAATAATCCCAGGGGCTTTCATGCAAATTATCGTAAGTTGGATTGTTTGAATTTCAAATCATCATATCTTGATCATCCGACATCTGAATCATATGGTTTAAGTACCATTATTCCTTATTTTCAGTCCTCCTCAAAGTGGACGTAAAGGATTTCCGGTAGAAGTCACCAGTGGGCCCCATGCAAGCTTGCATGCATAATTATCGTTAGAACTTCAAAGCTTCATATCTTTTTCGTTCTACGTTGGATTCAGATGATTCCAAAGCCTTTATTCTTCATTTGTGATATCCTACAAAGTGGACGTGGAAAATCTTGGGTAGAAGTCTCCGGAGGGTCCCAATGCAAAATTACATATGAAAATGGTCATTTAATCTTCAAAATTTCATATTTTGATCATCCCATATCCAAATCAGGTGATTTCAGTCTCATTATGTTCCATTTTTAGTGCTCTAAAAAGTGGACGTAAAATATTTCCGGTAGAAGCCTCCGAAGGATCTCATGCAGAATGGTCAGCTAAATTATCGATAATTGGTCCACTTAAACTTCAAAAATTCATAAGTCGACCATTTTATTTCCAAATGAGTTGATTCAAGCTCCAATATTCATCATTTTTAATGTTCTACAAAGTGAACGTAGAAAATTTAGAATAAAGGCTATCGAAAAATTTCGTGCGGGATGACAGCGGAAATGGCCCATGAAATAATAGAGTGAGAAAATCCAATTAATTCTAATCAATCCAATCAAGTCAGTTCAAGCCAGTTCTGGTCCAACCCAGTCTCAACCCATTTTCGAATCAGTTCATCTATGTGCTTAGTATTTATATATATTATATATATTGTATACTATATATATATATGTATGTTATTAAATATATGTGTATATATGTATATAATATATATTATTATATATAAATGATAAAATCCAAAAGATTTTGAGAAAAAAAAGGGAAAGAAAAGAGAGAGGAAACGTGAAAGAGAGAGGGATTTAGGGTTTTGAGATAATCCAAAAGAGAAGAAGGAAAGAAGGGAGAGAAGAGACGTGAGATTGAAAGAGAGTGATTTTGAGACAATCCAAAAGATTTTTTTGGAGAAAAAAAAGGAAAGAAAGAGAAGGGGAGAAAGACGTGAGATAGAGAGAGAGATTGAGAGAAAAAAAAAGGAAAGAAAGATGGGGAGAGGAAATCTGACATGAGGGAGAGAGAGAAGAAAAAAAAGAAGGAAGAAATATGAGGAGAAGAGACGTGAGATTGAGAGAAAGATAGAAAAAAAAAAGGAAAAAAAGATGGGAAGAATCCGAGAAGATTGAGGAGGAGAGGTGACGTAAAAGAGAGAGAGAATTTAGGCTTGAGAGGATTTCCAAAAGAGAAAGAAGAGGGAGAGAGAGGAAACATGAAAGAGAGAGGGAGATTGAGATAATCCAAAAGATTTTTTTATGGAGAAAAAAAAGGAAAAAAAGAACGGAGAGGGAGGACGTGAAAAGAGAGAGGGAGATTGAGATAATTAAAAAGATTTTTTTGGATTTCCAAAAGAGAATAAAAGAAAAGGAAGAGACGTGAGGGGGAGGAGGATTTTTCTTTTGGGCTAGGTTTTGAGAGAAAAGAAAGGGAAGAAGATAGAGAAAATAGGGAGAGAAAAAATGTGAATTATCTTTCTTTTGGGTTCGGTTTTGGGAGAAAAGAAAGGGAAGAGGAGAGAGAAAATAGGGAGAGGAAAAAAACGTGAATTAGAGGGATTTCTTTTGGGGCTAAGTTTTGGGAGGAAAAGAGAGGAAGAAAAAAAAAAAGATGCAAAAAAAAAAAAAAAAAAAAGAGGTGAAGGAGAAGATACGGCAAGGGCTGAAGGACCAAAAGAAGGGAGCAAGAAGGATGGAACGGGAGCGACCCACCTACAACTCAGGTAAGTCGTTCCCTTCATGTCACACCCCAAATTCTGATCCAACCAGAATGGTGTGTGTGAACCGTCATTGAACCAACGGTTCACACCAGGATCTCGAATAGGCCGTGTCCACCCATACAAACCAATTACACATAACCACAATCAGAATATAAATATACAGCGAAAGACTTTAAATAGAGTGAACTGAGTATCTATTGATAATTTAAATAAATATCCCATTATTCAAATTCAATCACATAAAATAAATATCTATTACATCTCTTAATAACAAACGAAAATAACTGAAACAAATAAATAAAATCCATCACAGGTACACGCAGAAAGGGCACTCGCATGAAGCGTCATGCTCGTCCTGTCCTGCCTGTACATCCAACACTGCAGCACCACCATACGCCGGAGCGTTTACGTAATCGTCCACGGTATAACCTGCATCCAGATCTAAAAACAATGTATATACAAAGGGTGAGCACACAACACAGCTCAGTAAGACAATCAGACAGTTTCACAAGATTATGCATGAGTAACAATCATTTTATGCTGTGGTCTGGTTTAAAGTTTGCAATGTGCTATAGAAAGGTTTGGTGGCCCCCGCACCTCTATACACGAGTGTGTGGCGTCGCACAGTAATCACACAACCACCAACCCACATACACCCATCATGGAATAGAGATAGAGCTAAGGTATACCCGCACCTCCCCTGATACTCTACCCATACCAGTACCTAAGCCCCTACTGGCCAGGGCTCGCAAACTGGGCTTGCAACTAACCAATCCTATATGTCAACAATGTATGCTCTATCCCAGCACAGCCGTCTACGGCATAGAGATAGAGCTAGAGCGTGCAGGGCCGGGTCGAGACCTCCAAAACCTCACCTCCCTGATACCCTATCCGCAACTAACCCACTAGGATAGAAACAATACGCAGGTAGACCCTATCCCAACACAACACCCTACGGCATAGAGATAGAGCTAAAGCATCGTGGACAAGGCAGCGTCGACTCGGAATCCTCAGTACCACCCAACGATGGTCGGGACAACATCAATATCGGAGACCAACGTACCACGATCTTCCCCTGATACCCCACCCGTACCAAGCATGTTAAGATAGAATACTACAAAAGGTGCCAGTGTGAAGAGCGATCCCAGGCCCATGCCCCACTCCACACACCAACGAAAACAATCACATGCCTAACAATCACATCCTATGAATGCATGAACAATAATAATAACTGAACGTAAAGGATGGCATGTAAATATGCACAAACATCATATCATAGATATTCAATGATTAACAACGATTTACTGTCCATTAATTATTAGGTTTAGGTCAGATTCCCTTACCTGACGCTCGTTCGATCACTCGCTCCACGTCACAAGATCCAAACGATATGTCACAAAGTCCTACATAATATTAGGGTTCCATTAGAATATATTATTTAAGGTTTCATGTTGGTCGGAAACCAACATGGATCACAAAATACCCTCACAGAGCTGACCGGTGGCATGTACCGGTCGCAGCTCTGTGGGAAAGACTGGCGACCGGTATGGTCAGCCGGTCCCCCACAGATAACCTCCCGAGAGGTAGCGGTCGCAACATACCGGTCGCGCTATGTGCAACCGGTATAGTCGACCGGTATGTCTCCGGAAGACCATACATAGGTTCTACGACTGCCGTCGATCATCCTCCATGGATTTTCAGGGTTTCTCCTATCCATGATAAGTCTAGGCTTTGAGTTAGAGCTATCCCCAACTCATTCAAGTCTCGTTTCGTTGAATATCATCTCGAAACTAGAATCTAGGGTTTGACGGCAACTTAGGGTTTATTGGCCAATTTAGGGTTTTAGATCAATACCTACTTTGCATGGTATTGATCCACCCTCACCAAAAAAAAAAAAAAAAAAAAAAAAAAAAAAAAAAAAAAAAAAAAAAAAAAAAATTTACAAAAAAATATAAAATTTAAAAAAAAAAAAAAAAAAAAAGGGTATTAAAAAAAAAAAAAAAAAAAAAAAGGAAAAAAAAAAAAAAATAAAAAAAGGTAAGAAAGAGGGAAAAAAAAAAAAATAAGAAAAGGGGGAAAAAAAAAAAAAAAAAAAAAAGGGGGGAATCAAATTATTTTTTTATTTTTTCTTTTCAAAAATTTTTTTTTTTTTTAAAGTTTAAAAAAAAAAAAAAAAAAAAAAAAAAAAAAAAAAAAAAAAAAAAAAAAAAAAAAGAAAAAAAAAAAAAAAAAAAAAAAAAAAAAAAAAAAAAAAAAAAAAAAAAAGAGAAAAAAAAAAAGAAAAAAAAAAGAGAAAAAAGAGAGAAAAGAAAAAAGAAAAAAGAGAAAAAAAAAAAAAAAAAAAAAAAAAAAAAAAAAAAAAAAAAAAAAAAAAAAAAAAAAAAAGAAGTTATGTTATTTTTTATTTTTTTTTTTTTTTAAAATTAATTTTTTTATAAGGTAAAAAAAAAAAAAAAAAAAAAAAAAAATGGATAAAAAGAAAAAAAATGTATTGTAATATTAAAATTTTTGTTTTGTTTGTTTAATTTTATCTCTGCACAGCCATGCACAACCGAAACTTGCATTCCACCCCACCAACCTGCAAACCAGATTCAATACCAAACCACATTCAGCCAACTCTACATTACACCTGTTAGCTTAACATCACATGCATGACCATCCCCTTTAACCATCTCATTAACCAAGCCCGAACCTATCGCCTCATCTCCTTTGCAATCATTATCCCAACTTGCTACTCTATATCCATTGCAACCCTCCTTGATCCGTAAATTTTATCACCTAATCCTCTCTCATGAAGTTGAGCCGTTGGATGATTAATTTTGTTTGATCATGTGATGCCATGAAATTGAGCTATTGGATGATTAATTTTGTTTGATCATGTGATGCCATGAAATTGAGCTATTGGATGATTAATGTTGTTTGATCATTTAAATGCCATGAAATTGAGCCATTGATGTTAATCTGATAATGATGAGATGTTAAATTTAATTTGAGCCATTGATGTTAATCTGATAATGATGTGATGTTAAATTTAATTTGAGCCATTGATATTGAATGAATTTTAATTTGATTAATTGTGAGCCATATGATTCGAAATTTTAAGGTGATTGATCTAGCCTTTGATTTAGATTTTCTTTAAGTGATTGATTATGGCCTCTGATTATGAATTTTTATGAGATAAAATTTGGCCATCGATCTTGGATGCTTTAATGATAAAATCGGGCCATTGATCTTGGATGTTTGAATGATCAAATCTGGACCATTGATTTTAGATATGTTGATGCTTGATCCAAACCATTGGATCTTCATTATGAGTGTCTTACATGAATCTGAATCGTTGGATCTTCATTGTGAATGTTTTAAATGCATCTAAACCATTAGATTATCATCATGGTTGATTTCAATGAATCTGAACGGTTAGATTACCATCAATAGTGATGTATACCATTGAATTTTTCATCATGAGTGTTTTTAGATGCACTACCATGTTTGGATGCTCATTGCCATATTTAGATGCTTACTGCCATGTTAGGATGCATATTGCTATGTTTGGATCACTACCACTGCTATAGTTGGAATGTTTTCATTCGCCATATTTGTCTTGGAAAGAGATAAATTGAAAAATAGCAATTAGGGTAGAAAACCCTAAAAATGGAAAGAATAGCAATCAGGGTAAAAAATCCTAAAAATTGAAAAAATAGCAATTAGGGTAGAAAACCCTAAAAATGGAAAGAATAGCAATAGGGTAAAAAACCCTAAAAATGGAAAGAATAGCAATCAGGGTAGAAAACCCTAAAAAATTGAAAAAAATAGCAATTAGGGTAGAAAACCCTAAAAATGGAAGGAAAATGGCAATTAGGGTAGAAAACCCTAAAATGGAAGGAAAATAGCAATTAGGGTAAAATGGAAGGAAAATAGCAATTAGGGTAGAAAACCCTAAAATGGAAAGAAAATAGCAATTAGGGTAAGAAAACCCCAAAAATGGAAAGAATACAGCAATTAGGGTAGAAAACCCTAAAAAATAGAACGAAAATAGCAATTAGGGTAGAAAACCTTAAAAATGGAAAGAATGCTGCAATTAGGGTAGAAAACCCTAAAATGGAAAGAAAATAGCAATTAGGGTAGAAAACCCTAAAAATGGAAAGAAAATAGCAATTAGGGTCTTCCGATGCTTAGAAGATAGCATACTAGATCATGCCATATAGGCTCTTGCCTTATTTGTAATACATGCTATATTTGAGAGATTTTTAACAATCTTACTAAATGTAAATTTCTTGCCATAAATGTTTTATATGTCATATTTAGATAGAATATTCTATTTTTGGCAATAACTTAATTTATGCAACACCCTAGTCGAACTGCCATATATGCACACTTCTAGAAGACAATCTAGGTGTGGGGACGTGCATTTAGGCATCCACATTCTTGGGAAGGGCATAATGGGAATAATAAAAATCTTAATAAAGAAAGAGAATGCTTTGCCAAACTTTCCAAAATTAGAATTCAGGAAGAAAAGGGTAATTTAGGATGATTTTATCCCTCGGTAAACCCTAAACCTAGAACAGGTTCTAAACCCCAAACCTAGAATAGGTTCTAAACCCTAAACCTAGAATAGGTTCTCAATCATTCTAACCTAGAAAAGGTTATCCAGCCTGAACTACGCAGATTCTGATTCCTAGGTCAAACCCTAGGATACGTAGGCCATTTGGGAAAAACCCAAATTCGGATCCACAATTTTAGTCCACTCGGACTATCCATAGATCCACTAGGATATCCCCCATATTTTAACCAAAATAGGGTTATCCACACCTTAGTCCACTCGGACTACCCATAGATTCACTAGGATATTCAACCATTTCAATCCAAGCCCCATTTTGACCCAAATAGGGTTATCCATCCCGAGCTACGTGGATTCTGATTCCTAGGTCAAACCCTAGGATACGTAGGCCAATTGGGAGAATCCAAAATTCGGATCCAAACCTTAGTCCACTTGGACTATCCATAGATCCACTAGGATATTTATCTACATCTTAGTCCACTCGGACTATCCATAGATCCACTAGGATATCCACCCATATTTTAACCCAAATAGGGTTATCCAGTTTCGAACTACGTGGATTCTGATTCCTAGGGAAAACCCTAGGATACGTAGGCCATCTGGGAGAATCCCAAATTCGGATCCACATCTTAGTCCACTTGGACTATCCATAGATCCACTAGGATATTTACCCATATTTTAACCCACATAGGGTTATCCACATTTTAACCCAGAATGGGTTATCTATATTTTGACCCAAATAGGGTTATTCTTAGATCCACTAGGACTATCTATCAGTCCACATGGACTATCCAGATCCTAACCCATAGGATTTTTCAGCCTTTCAAGCATAAACTTCAACTTGAACAATGAACTTAATCATGCACAAGCATAAAGCACATCCATAAACTTTAATCACACCTGAACTACGATAGTGAACATGATTTTCGGAATAATTCCGTGATACGTAGGCAATCTGATGGATACAGATTTGGTTCAATGATATCAAACCACTTGGTTTGGTTTGGTTTAGTAAATAGAGTCTAGCATAGGAAAGGTATAGGAGACCGATTTCGATCGGGCAGTTTGGGTGCCTAACCCCTTCCCATAACCGTAACCTGACGCTTACCCAATCTCTGATGGATCAGAAATCCAATCTAAGGGTCATGATCAATCGAAGTCTTACCTTGGGGTGAGATTTCACATTTCAAAGGTCCTAGACCTAAATCTAGGTGGCGACTTCCAAAAGATTTCCATCTTTGTCCTCACAGTGGCGACTCCGCTGGGGATATAAATGTCAAACTCCTAAATGAAAACTTTTCTTGTGTGAATTGGATGCTAGCTCTTAGGATACTATATTTATGCTTGTATCATATTGTTTTGGGGGGAATGGGTTTAGTCACACATTCGTGCGAGTAGCCGAACCGGGTCCCATGCATATGGGGCAGCCCGCTAGGCGAAACACACAGCCTTGGCCTGTACTTTGTGAGACCACGACCGGCGAGCAGCCTCTAACGAGCTTTTCTTGGGTCCGCCTGGGAATGCGTTATGCTACTCCACGTCGATTGGATCCTTGCAACATAGTATATAAAGGGATTGGGGGCCCATTATTCATCGAGCATTCGGTGATAGGTTACCCCATCCTCGTCAAGGTGGCCTTTTCTGTCCTAACCCAGTTTGAGCCACATGTATGTTATTTTTGGTCCATTTTTGAACCAACATGGTAAAATCCACTCGATCATAATATTTACATCCGAGACGTCGAAGTTCTGCCCGTTTTTATCCTTGACTTGTCAACATGTTTGGATCCACACTTGAGTATTCTTGTCCCTCACTTGTTGGGAGCGTGAAGAGAAAGAGAGCAAAGAGTGAGAGAGAGAAGTAGAAAGAGAAATTAAAAAAATAGAAAGAGAAAGAGAGTGCACGTAAGAGAGAGAGAAGTAGAGAGAGTGAGATAAGTTGAAAGAGAGAGAGACAGAGAATGAGAGAGGGAGAGAGAGAAGTTGAAAGGGTGAGAAATGGAGAGAGAGAGAGAAATAAAAAGGAAGAGAGAGAAGGAGATAGAGAGAGAAAGAGAGTAGGAGAGAAAGTAGAAAGGGAGAGAGAGTGGGAAATAAAAGGAAATGAGTGGGAGAGAGGGTGAAAAGTAGAAAGAGAGAGAGAGGCTGGGAGAGAGAAAGAAGTGGATAGATAGGGAGAGAGAGAAGTAGAGAGAGAAAAGAGAGAGAGAGAGAGGGAAGTAGAAAGATAGAGAGAGAGAGTGAGGTAGAAAGAGAGAGAAGTAGAAAGAGAGAGAGTTAGTGGAAAGTTACAGAGAGAGGGAGAAAGAGAGAGAGAAAGAAAGAGAGAGAGAGAAGTTGAAAGAGAAAGGGAAGTAGAAAGAATGAGTGGGGGAGAGAGAGGGAAGTGGAAAGAGGGAGAGAGAGAGAAGTAGAGAGAGACAGAGAGAGAAAGAGCGAGATAGAGTAGTAGAAAGAGAGAGAGAGAAAAGAGTGAAGTAGAGAGGGGGAAAAGTAGAGAGAGAATGAGAGAGGGTGGAGAGAGAGAGGGACAGAGAGAGAGAGCGAGAGAGATATGGAAAGACAGACAGAAAGAAGTCAAAAGATAGAGAGAGAGATGTAGAGAGAGAAAGAGAGAGATGGAGAGAGAATAAAAAATGAGAGAGAGAGGTGAGAGAGAGAGAGAGCAATAGAGAGAAAGTGAAATACAAAAAGAGAGAAAAGTAGAGAGAGAAAGAGAGAAAGAGAAGTAGAAGAGAGAAAGAGAGAGAAAGAAAGAGAGAGAGAGTGAAGTAAAATGATACAGCGAAGTAGAAAGAGAGTGGGAGAGAGAGAGAAGTAGGAAGAGAGACAGAGAGAAAGAGAGAGACAAAGAGAGAGAGAGAGAGAGTGAAAGAGAGTGAGAGTAGAAAGACCATGTAGAGAGAGAAAGAGAGAGAAAGCGATAGAAAACTCAAAAGAGAGAAAGAGAGAGAAGGAGAAAGAGAGAGAGAGAGAGAGAGAGAGAGAGAGAAAGAGTGAGATAGAGAGAGAGAGAGGGAGGGAGAGAAAGAATGAGAGAGGGAAGTTGAAAAAGGGAGAGAGAAGTAGAAAGGGAAAGAGAGAGAAAAAAGAAAAGAGAGGGATAAAGAGCGGGAGAGTGATAGAGTGAATGGGAGGAGAGAGAGGGAGAGAGAAAAGTAGAAAGAGAGAGATAAGTAGAAGAGAGATATAGATAGAGAGAGAGAGAAACATAGAGAGAAGTAGGAAGAGAGAGAGAGAGAGAGAGAGAGAAAGAGAGAGACAAAGAGAAAGAGTGAAAGAGAGTGAGAGTAAAAAGACCATGTAGAGTGAGAAAGAGAGAGAGAAAGCGATAGAAAAGTCAAAAGAGATAAAGAGAGAGTAGAAAGGAGAAGGAGGAGAGAGAGAGAGAGAGAGAGAGAGAGAGAGAGAGAGAGAGGGAGGGAGAAAAAGAATGAGAGAGGGAAGTAGAAAAAGGGAGAGAGAAGTTGAAAGAGAAAGAGAGAGAAAAAGAAAGGAAAAGTGAGAGATAGAGAGCGAGAGAGTGATAAAGAGAATGGGAGGAGAGAGAGGGAGAGAGAAAAGTAGAAAGAGAGAGAGATAAGTAGAAGAGAGAGAGAGAGAGAGAGCAGTAAAAAGAGAGGGAGAGAGAGAAATAGAGAGATAGAGAGAAAAAGTGAAGAGAAAAAGAGAGAGGGAAGTAGAAAGGGAGAGAGAGAGATAGAGATAGAAAAAGAAAAAGAGAGAAGTAGAGAGAGAAAGGGAGAGGGAGAGAGAGAGAGGGTGAGAGAGAGTGTGAGAGAGGTAGAGGGAGATAGAAAGAGAAAGAGTACGAGAGAGAGAATTAGAGAGAGAGAAACAAAGAAGTAGAGAGAGAGAAGTAGAAAGAAAGAGAGAGAGAGAAAGAAGAGAGGGGGAGAGAGAGACAGAGGGAGAAAGAGAGAAAAAGAGAGGGAGAAGTAAAAAGAGAGAGAGTGCGAGAGAGAGATGTAGAAAAAGTGAGAGAGAAAAAGTGAGAGCTCACTAAAGTAGCCGGAGAGAGAAAAAGAGAGCTCTCTAAATTAGAGAGTGAGAGAGAGAAGAGAGAGACGGAGCAGTAAAGAGAAGAGAGAGAGAGAATGAGAGAGTGAGGAGAGAGGGGGATGGAGAGCGAGAGCGAGAGAGAGAGAGAGAGAGAAAGAGAGGGAGAAGTAGAAAGAGACGGAGAAGTAGAAAGGGAGAGAGAGAAAGAGAGAGATAGAGAGAAAAAGTGGAAAGAGAAAATGGGAGAGAGAAGTAGAATGAGAGAGAGAGAGCGATAAAGAGAGAGACAAAGAGAAAGAGAGAAAGAGAGAGAGAGAGGTAGAGAGAGATAGAAAGAGAAAGAGTATGAAAGAGAGTTAGAGAGAGAGAGAAACAGAGAAGTAGAGAGAGATAAGTTGAAAGAGAGAGAGAGGGAGAGAGAAAGAAGAGAGAGGGAGAGAGAGAGAGAGGGAGAAAGAGAAAAAAAGAGAGCGAGAAGTTGAAAAAGAGAAAGAGTGAGAGAGAGATGTAGAAAAAGTGAGAGAGAGAAAGTGAGAGCACACTAAAGTACAAAGAGAGTGAAAAAGAGATCTCTCTAAAGTAGAGAGTGAGAGAGAGAAGAGTGAGAGGGAATAGTAGAGAGAGAAATAAAAAAAGAGAGATAGAGAGACAAGAGAGAGAGAAGAGAGAGTGAGGAGAGAGGGGGATGGAGAGAGAGAGCGAGAGAGAGAGAAAGAAAGAGAGGGAGAAGTAGAAAGAGAGAGAGAGAGAGAAACAGAGGGGGAGAGAGAGGGAGGGAGAGAAGTAGAAAGAGATAGGGAGAGAGAGAAAGAGAGAGCTCTCTAAAGTAGAGAGAGAAGTGGAGTAAGAGAGATAAAGAGAGGTAAGTGAGGCAGGGAGAAGAAGAGAGAGAGGGAAGTAAAAAGAGAGAGCAATAGGGAGAAGTAGAGAGAGAGACAGAGAAGTTAAAAGAGAGAGAAGTAAAGAGAAAGAAAGAGAGAGAAAGAGATGTAGAAGGTGAGAGATAGAGTGAGAGAGAGAGAAGTGAGAGAGTGACATAGTAGTGAGAGAGAGAGAGAGAAGTAGAGAGAGAAAAGAGAGAGAGAGAGAGGGAAGTAGAAAGATAGAGAGAGAGAGAGAGGGAGGTAGAAAGAGAGAGAGAGAAGTAGAAAGAGAGAGCAGTGGAATGTGGAAGAGGAGAAAGAGAGAGAAGAAAGATATAGAGAAAGAAAGAGAGAGAGAAGTTGAAAGAGAAAAGGAAGTAGAAAGAATGAGTGGGGGAGAGAGAGGGAAGTGGAAAGAGGGAGAGAGAGAGAAGTAGAGAGAGACAGAGAGAGAGAAAGAGCGAGATAGAGTAGTAGAAAGAGAGAGAGAGAGAAAATAGTGAAGTAGAGAGGGGGAAAAGTAGAGAGAGAATGAGAGAGGGTGGAGAGAGAGAGGGACAGAGAGAGAGAGCGAGAGAGATATGGAAAGACAGACAGAAAGAAGTCAAAAGATAGAGAGAGAGAGATGTAGAGAGAGAAAGAGAGAGATAGAGAGAGAATAAAAAATGAGAGAGAGAGGTGAGAGAGAGAGAGAGCAATAGAGAGAAAGTGAAATACAAAAAGAGAGAGAAAAGTAGAGAGAGAAAGAGAGAAAGAGAAGTAGAAGAGAGAAAGAGAGAGAAAGAAAGAGAGAGAGAGTGAAGTAAAATGATACAGCGAAGTAGAAAGAGAGTGGGAGAGAGAGAGAAGTAGGAAGAGAGAGAGAGAGAAAGAGAGAGACAAAGAGAGAGAGAGAGAGTGAAAGAGAGTGAGAGTAGAAAGACCATGTAGAGAGAGAAAGAGAGAGAAAGCGATAGAAAACTCAAAAGAGAGAAAGAGAGAGAAGGAGAAAGAGAGAGAGAGAGAGAGAGAGAAAGAGTGAGATAGAGAGAGAGAGAGGGAGGGAGAGAAAGAATGAGAGAGGGAAGTTGAAAAAGGGAGAGAGAAATAGAAAGGGAAAGAGAGAGAGAAAAAAGAAAAGAGAGGGATAAAGGGCGGGAGAGTGATAGAGAGAACGGGAGGAGAGAGAGGGAGAGAGAAAAGTAGAAAGAGAGAGAGATAAGTAGAAGAGAGATATAGATAGAGAGAGAGAGAAACATAGAGAGAAGTAGGAAGAGAGAGAGAGAGAGAGAGAGAGAGAGAAAGAGAGAGACAAAGAGAAAGAGTGAAAGAGAGTGAGAGTAAAAAGACCATGTAGAGTGAGAAAGAGAGAGAGAAAGCGATAGAAAAGTCAAAAGAGATAAAGAGAGAAGTAGAAAGAGAGAGAGCGCGCGAGAGAGAGAGAGAGAGAGAGAGAGAGAGAGAGAGAGGGAGGGAGGGAGAAAAAGAATGAGAGAGGGAAGTAGAAAAAGGGAGAGAGAAGTTGAAAGAGAAAGAGAGAGAAAAAAAAGAAAAGTGAGAGATAGAGAGCGAGAGAGTGATAAAGAGAATGGGAGGAGAGAGAGGGAGAGAGAAAAGTAGAAAGGGAGAGAGATAAGTAGAAGAGAGAGAGAGAGAGAGAGCAGTAAAAAGAGAGGGAGAGAGAGAAATAGAGAGATAGAGAGAAAAAGTGAAGAGAAAAAGAGAGACGGAAGTAGAAAGAGCGAGAGAGAGATAGAGATTAAAAAAGAAAAAGAGAGAAGTAGAGAGAGAAAGAGAGAGGGAGAGAGAGAGAGAGAGAGTGTGTGAGAGAGGTAGAGGGAGATAGAAAGAGAAAGAGTATGAGAGAGAGAATTAGAGAGAGAGAAACAAAGAAGTAGAGAGAGAGAAGTAGAAAGAAAGAGAGAGAGAGAAAGAAGAGAGGGGGAGAGAGAGACAGAGGGAGAAAGAGAGAAAAAGAGAGGGAGAAGTAAAAAAAGAGAGAGAGTGCGAGAGAGAGATGTAGAAAAAGTGAGAGAGAAAAAGTGAGAGCTCACTAAAGTAGCCGGAGAGAGAAAAAGAGAGCTCTCTAAATTAGAGAGTGAGAGAGAGAAGAGAGCGACGGAGCAGTAAAGAAAAGAGAGAGAGAGAATGAGAGAGTGAGGAGAGAGGGGGATGGAGAGCGAGAGCAAGAGAGAGAAAGAGAGGGAGAAGTAGAAAGAGACGGAAAAGTAGAAAGGGAGAGAGGGAAAGAGAGAGATAGAGAGAAAAAGTGGAAAGAGAAAATGGGAGAGAGAAGTAGAATGAGAGAGAAAGAGCGATAAAGAGAGAGACAGAGAAAGAGAGAAAGTGAGAGAGAGAGGTAGAGAGAGATAGAAAGAGAAAGTGTATGAAAGAGAGTTAGAGAGAGAGAGAAACAGAGAAGTAGAGAGAGATAAGTTGAAAGAGAGAGAGAGGGAGAGAGAAAGAAGAGAGAGGGAGAGAGAGACAGAGGGAGAAAGAGAAAAAAAGAGAGCGAGAAGTTGAAAAAGAGAAAGAGTGAGAGAGAGATGTAGAAAAAGTGAGAGAGAGAAAGTGAGAGCACACTAAAGTACAAAGAGAGTGAAAAAGAGATCTCTCTAAAGTAGAGAGTGAGAGAGAGAAGAGTGAGAGGGAATAGTAGAGAGAGAAATAAAAAGAGAGAGAGAGAGAAGAAGAGAAAGAGAGAGAGAGACAAGAGAGAGAGAGAAGAGAGAGTGAGGAGAGAGGGGGATGGAGAGAGAGAGAGCGAGAGAGAGAGAAAGAAAGAGAGGGAGAAGTAGAAAGAGAGAGAGAGAGAAACAGGGGGAGAGAGAGAGGGAGGGAGAGAAGTAGAAAGAGATAGGGAGAGAGAGAAAGAGAGAGCTCTCTAAAGTAGAGAGAGAAGTCGAGTAAGAGAGATAAAGAGAGGTAAGTGAGAAGAAGAGAGAGAGGGAAGTAAAAAGAGAGAGCAATAGGGAGAAGTAAAGAGAGAGACAGAGAAGTTAAAAGAGAGAGAAGTAAAGAGAAAGTAAGAGAGAGAAAGAGATGTAGAAGGTGAGAGATAGAGCGAGAGAGAGAGAAGTGGGAGAGTGACATAGTAGTGAGAGAAGAGAGAGAGAGAGAGAGAAGTAGAAAGAGAGAGAGAGAAGTAGGAAGAGAGTGAGAATGGGAGAGAAAGAAGAGAGAGATAGAGAAGTAGAAAAAGAGAGATAGATATAGAAGTAGAAAGAGAGAGAGAAATAGAAAAAGAGAGAGAGAGAGAGAGAGAGAGTAGAAAGGGAGGGAGAGAATTTGAAAGGGGGAGAGAAGTAGAAAGGGAGAGAATGAACTGGGAAAGGGAAAGTGGGAGTGAGAGAGAGAGAAAGGGAAGTTGAAAGAGAGAGAGAGAAGTAGAAAGAGAGATGTAGAGAGAAGTAGAAAGAGAAAGTGGGTGAGAGAAGTAGAAAGAGAGAGAGAGAGAGGTAGAAAAAAGAGGGAGAGAGTAGAAAGAGAGAGAGAAGTTGAAAGTGAGAGAGATAGAGAGTGGAAAGAGAGAGACAAAGGGATAATGATAGAAAAAGAGAGTAAGAGAAAGAAAGAGAGAGAGAGAAAGGGAGAAAGAGAGAGTGAGAGTGAGAAGAGAGAGAGAGAGAGAGAAAGAGAGAAAGAGAAGTAGAAAGGGAGAGGGTAGTAGAAAGAAAGAGATGGAGAGAGAGAGAGGGATGTTGAAAGAGGGAGAGTGATAGAGAGAGAGAGAAGTTGAGAAAGACAGAGAGAGAAAGTGCGGGATGGAGTAGTAGAAAGAGAGAGAGAGAGAGGGAGAGAGAGAGAGAGAATGAGCGAGAAAGAAAGAGAGTAAAGGGGGAGAAGTAAAGAGAGAGAGAATGGGAGAGCATGGAGAGAGAGGGAGAGAGAGCGTGAGAGAGATGTGGAAAGAGAGACTAATAGTAGTAGACAGAGAGAGATAGAGGGTGATAAATAGAGAAAAAGAGAGAGAGAGAGTTGAGCAAGAAGGAGAAGTTGAAGGAGAGAGAGTAGTAGAGAGATAGTGAGGAGAGAGAACAAGAGAAAGGGAGAGAAATAAAGTGAGGGGGAGTGAAGTAGAAGGAAACGAAGAACTAGAAATCGAGAGGGAGTAGAAAGAGAGAGAGAGAGAGAGAGAGAGAGAGAGAGAGAGAAGTAGAAAGTGAGAGAGGGAGAGAAAGAGAGGGAGAGAGAGAAGATGAAAAAGGTAGAGAGAGCAAAGAGTGAGAGAGCGAAGTAGAAAGAGAAATTAAAAACATAAAAAGAGAGAGACAGTGCACGTGGGAGAGAGCGAAGTAGAGTGAGTGAGATATGTTGAAAGAGAGAGAGAGAATGAGAGAGAGAGGGGGGAAAGAGAAGTTGAAAGGGCAAAAAAGGGAGAGAGTGAGAGAGAGAGAGAGAAATAAAAAGAAAGAGAGAGAATGAGATAGAGAGAAAGAGAGAGAAAGGGAGTAGGAGAAAAAGTAGAATGGGGGAGAGACTGGGAAATAAAAGGAAATGAGTGGGAGAGAGGGTGAAAAGTAGAGAGAGAGAGGATGGGAGAGAGAAAGAAGTGGAGAGAGAGGGAGAGAGAGAAGTAGAGAGAGAAAAGAGAGAAAGAGAGAGAGGGAAGTAGAAAGAGAGAGAGAAAGAGAGAGGGAGAGAGAGGTAGAAAGAGAGAGAAGTAGAAAGAGAGAGAGTTAGTGGAAACTTACAGAGAGAGAGAAAACTAGGAAGAGAGAGGGAGAAAGAGAGAGAGAAAGAAAGAGAGGGAGAGAAGTGGAAAGAGAAAGGGAAGTAGAAAGAATGAGTGGGAGAGAAAGAGGGAAGTGGAAAGAGGGAGAGAGAGAGAGAGAAGTAGAGAGAGACAGAGAAAGAGAAAGAGGCAGATAGAGTAGTAGAAAGAGAGAGAGAGAGAGAGAAAAAAGAGTGAAGTAGAGAGGGGGAAAAGTAGAGAGAGAATGAGAGAGGGTGGAGAGAGAGACGGCCAGAGAGAGAGAGCGAGAGAGATATGGAAAGACAGACAGAAAGCAGTAAAGAGAGAGAGAGAGAGAGAAGTAGAGAGAGAAAGAGAGAGATAGAGTGAGAATAAAAAGTGAGAGAGGGAGGTGAGAGAGAGAGAGAGTGTCACACCCCAAATTCTGATCCAACCAGAATGGTGTGAGTGAACTGTCATTGAACCAACGGTTCACACCAGGATCTCGAATAGGCCGTGTTCACCCATACAAACCAATTACACATAACCACAATCAGAATATAATATACAGCGGAAGACTTTAAATAGAATGAACCGAGTATCTATTGATAATTTAAATAAATATCCCATTATTCAAATTCAAAGATAAAATAATAATCTTTTACATCTCTTAATAGCAAACAAAAATAACTGAAACAAATAAATAAAATCCATCACAGGTACACGCAGAAAGGGCACTCGCATGAAGCGTCATGCTCGTCCTCTCCTGCTTGCACATCTAGAGCAGCCACACCTCCATACGCCGGAGCGTTTACATAGTCATCCACAGTGTATCCCGTGATCAACATCTAAAAACAATGTATATACAAAGGGTGAGCACACAACACATTCCAAGAAGGCAATCCGACGGTTTCACAAGATTATGCATGAGTAACAATCATTTTATGTCGTGGTCTGGTTTTAAGTTTGCAATGTGCTATAGAAAGGTTTGGTGGCCCCCGCACTCTATACACGAGTGTGTGGCGTCGCACAAGAATCACACAACCACCAACCCACATACACCCATCATGGAATAGAGATAGAGCTAAGGTATACCCGCACCTCCCCGATACTCTACCCATACCGAGTACCTAAGCCCCTACCGGCCGGGGCTCGCAAACCGGGCTCGCAACTAACCAATCCTATATGTCAACAATGTATGCTCTATCCCAAAGACAGCCGGCTTCACGGCATAGAGATAGAGCTAGAGCGTGCAGGCCGGGTCGGAGACCTCCTAGACCTCACCTCCCCCTGATACCCTATCCGCAACTAACCCACTAGGATAGAAACAATACGCAGGTAGACCCTATCCCAACACGACACCCTACGGCATAGAGATAGAGCTAAAGCATCGTGGACAAGGCAGCGTCGACTCGGAATCCTCAGTACCACCAACGATGGTCGGGACAACATCAATATCGGAGACCAACGTACCACGATCTTCCCCTGATACCCTATCCGTACCAAGCATGTCAAGATAGAATACTACAAAAGGTGCCAGTGTGAAGAGCGATCCCAGGCCCATGCCCCACTCCACACACCAACGAAAACAATCACATGCCTAACAATCACATCCTATGAATGCATGAACAATAGTAATAGCTGAAAGTAAAGGATGGCATGTAAATATGCACAAACATCACTTCATAGATATTCAATGATTAACAACGATTTACTGTCCATTAATTATTAGGTTTAGGTCAGATTCCCTTACCTGACGCTCGTTCGTTAACTTGCTCCACGTCGCAAGATCCAAACGATATGTCACAAAGTCCTACATAATATTAGGGTTTCATTAGAATATATTATTTAGGGTTTCATGTTGGTCGGAAACCAACATGGATCACAAACTGCCCTCACAGAGCTGACCGGTGGCATGTACCGGTCGCAGCTCTGTAGGAAAGACTGGCGACCGGTATGGTCAGCCGGTCCCCCACAGATAACCTCCCGAGAGGTAGCGGTCGCAACATACCGGTCGCACTATGTGCAACCGGTATAGTCGACCGGTATGTCTCCGGAAGACCATACATGGTTCTTCGACTGCCGTCGACCATCCTCCATGGATTTTCAGGGTTTCTCCTATCCATGCTAAGTCTAGGCTTTGAGTTAGAGCTACCCCTAACTCATTCAAGTCTCGTTTCGACGAATATCATCTCGAAACTCGAATCTAGGGTTTGACGGCAACTTAGGGTTTATTGGCCAAATTAGGGTTTTAGATCAATACCTACTTTGCATGGTATTGATCCACCCACATAACTAACATAGGGTAAGAAGATGGATCCAAACACTTACCGTTGACAGGTGTAGCGAGAGCTTCGTCAAACGGTAATGGCGGCACCTCCTTCTTCTTCCTAGCTCCTTCTCCTCTCCAAGCTCTTTCTCTTCTCTAGGGTTTGTGAGAGACAATGGAAAGGATTTGAGGGGTTTAAGGGTGTATTTATAGGCTAGAAATAGGGTTTAGTAACCCTACTAGGATTAGGAAACTTCTAGGATTCGAAATCAGGAAAGCGGGACCCGCAGAGACCAATTTCCAAATTCCCGCACATAGCTGTGCAGGCCATACCGGTCGACCGGTACCATCATCCGGTACCATCGACCGGTATACCTAAAATCAGGTATAATTGGTCGACTTCGGTCCGATTCGCACTGTTTGTTATCCGCTTGCCCCGCCCGGCTCGGTGATGATCGGAAGACTGTCACGACACAAAACCAAGGTTTAGACCGGGTTTTCGAGAGTGCGGGTCTTACAACCACCCCCCTTAAAAGAAATTTCGTCCCGAAATTTGCATGTAGGTACTACAACTCCCCCACCCTTAAAAGAAATTTCGCCTCGAAATTTGAACGTACCTTGATCGTCAAAAAGGTTAGGGTACTCCTTCCTCATCGCGCTCTCTTCTTCCCAAGTAATTTCCTCCACATTTTGGCTTTTCCAATGCACCTTTACATAGTGGATATCCTTGGTTCGAAGTTGCTGAACTTTTCGGCTCGAGAGCATTACAGGCACTACTTCGAAAGTTAAGTCTTCAGTCAAGTTTGGAGGATCAGCGCTCAAAATATGCGATGGATCTCTGACATACTTCTTCAGTAATGATACATGGAACACATTATGGACGCTGGACATGGATGGTGGTAAAGCCAATTGATATGCTACATTACCACGTCGACTTAATATCTCATATGGTCCCACATACCTGGGGCATAGCTTCCCCTTCTTACCAAACCGTTTCAGACCTCGCACCGGTGACACCTTCAAGAACACTTTGTCACCCACTGCAAACTCCAGATCTCGACGTCGATTATCCGCATAGTGCTTCTGTCGAACTTGAGCTGTCTTTATTCTCTCTTTGATCTGATTAATTACTCGACAAGTTTCTTCAACAAACTCCGGTCCTACAATTCTTCTTTCTCCCACTTCATTCCACAACAGAGGTGTACGACACTTTCTCCCATAGAGAGCTTCATATGGGGCCATCTGAATTGTAGCCTGATAACTATTGTTGTAAGCAAACTCGATAAGTGATAGTTTCTCATCCCAAGCTCCTTTGAAATCTAATGCACAAGCTCGAAGCATATCTTCCAAAATTTGAATGGTTCGCTCGACCGTCCGTCCGTTCGAGGATGGAAAGCCGATTGAACTTCAACTTTGTTCCCATAGCTTTCGTAATCCTTCCCGAATTTCGATGTAAAACGGGGATCTCCGTCGACACTATACTTTCCGGAACGCCATGAAGTCCGACTATATTATCAACATATAACTTGGCCAGTTTCTCCATGGTATACCGAGGTCCGACCGCAATAAATCGAGCTGTCTTGGTGAGCCGATCTACTATAACCCAAACTGCATCCACTTGACCTTGGTGTCAAAGGTAGGCCGATGACGAAATTCATAGTGATACAATCCCACTTCCATGCAGGTTCCGTAACGGCTGTAGTAAACCCGCGGGTCTTTGTCTCTCCGCTTTAACTTGTTGACAATTCGGACATTGAAACACGAAACGAGCTATATCAGCTTTCATACCCCTCCACCAATAGAGTCTTCTTAGATCATGGTACATCTTGGTACTTCCCGGATGTACCGAATATGGAGTGTAATGAGCCTCGGGTCATAACTCGGCCTCTCGATATCGCAGTCTTCGCTCTCGGGTATACATACCCGTCCCGCGATAACTTGAGTACCTTGTTTGATTCCAAGGTAAAGTCAGGATTACACGTACCCTTCTCTAGGTCTTCCCGCACCGGTCCCGAGATATGGATCCCGTGAGGATTGCTACCTTGACTTCATCAATTAGGCTCGGTGAGATCTTCAATGCGGCGAACATCATAGTGAACTTATGAATCAAGCCTTGCTCAACCGGATCTTCGCAGTTTCAATAATATGGTCTTCATCAATTTCCATCGAACTCGAGGCTGCAGCACACAATGCGGCATTTGTACTCTGGTCCCGCCTCGGGTTTCGATGCCCACTTTCTCGCTTAAGGCGTCAGCCACCACATTTGCTTTACCCGGATGGTACCGGATGTCGCAATCATAATCTTTTAACAATTCCAGCCATCTTCTCTGTCTCATATTCAGATCCTTCGAGTGAAGAGATAAGTTAAGCTCTTGTGATCTCGACTTGATCCGAAACTTCTCACCGTACAAATAGTGTCTCCAAGTCTTGATTGCATGAATAACCGCTGCTAACTCCAAGTCATGCGTAGGGATAGTTCTTCTCGTGCTCTTTTAACTGTCTTGATGCGTAAGCGACACCTGTTCTCCTTGCATCGTAACACACCCAATACCCAACCCCGAAGCATCCGTATATAGAGTAAACGGTACGCTTGGTTCGGGGATGGTCGGGATAGGTGCGGAGACAAGTCTTGACTTCAAAGTCCTGGAAGCACTTCTCACACTCATCTGTCCATATAAATTTCTCTCCCTTCTTGGTCAATCCGGTGAGTGGAACCGCGATCCTGGAGTAATCTTCCACGAATCTTCTATAATAGCCAGCCAACCCAAGGAAACTACGAATCTCTGCAACAGATTTTGGTGCTTCCCATCCTACTATAGCAGCTATCTTGCTTGGATCAACCTTGATACCGTCTCCAGACACGACATGGCCCAAGAAAGCTACTTCCTTCAGCCAAAACTCGCACTTCTTGAATTTTGCATAAAGCCTCACGTCCCTCAGCCGTTGTAGGGCTGCTCTCAAATGCGCTGTATGAGTCTCCATGTCCTTAGAGTAAATCAATATGTCATCGATGAATACGATGACCGAAGTGTCCAACATGTCATGGAACACTCGGTTCATCAGTTCCATAAACGACGTTTGGAGCATTGGTCAGCCCGAAAGACATAACCGGAAACTCATAATGCCCATACCTCGTTCAAAGCGGTCTTCGAATATCTCCGGCCTTGATCTTCAATTGGTGATACCCGATCGGAGATCGATCTTCGAGAAAACCTTTGCACCCTGCAGCTGATCGAACAGATCATCGATCCTAGGTAAAGGATACCGATTCTTGATCGTCAACTTGTTCAGCTCACGATAGTCAATACATAGCCGTACACTTCCATCTTTCTTTTTGACGAACAACACAGGTGCTCCCCAAGGCGAAATACTAGGTCGTATGAAGCCCTTATCCAGCAATTCTTGTAATTGGGTCTTCAACTCCTTTAACTCGGTTGGGGCCATCCGGTATGGTGCTTTAGACACCGGAGCCGAACCCGGTATAAGGTCTATCACAAATTCTGTAGCCCCGTCCGGTGGTAAGCCCGGAAGATCCTCTGGAAATACATCTGGAGACTCCCGAACCACCTCTATATCCTCCATCTTGAGTGACTCTGCTGTGAGGTCGACTACAGATACGAGATAACCCACTCCCCCTTTCTCCAAGCATCTCTTAGTCTTTAGGGCGGAGAGGATCAACTTTCGCTTCCTAGATAGCTTAATTCCAGCGAAACTATATTCCTTTCCTTCTGTCAGTAAGCATAAGCTTCCTTTCACCACATAAAAGAACGGCCGAATGATGGCCTAGCCAATCCATTCCTAAAATGACATCAAAATCTGCCATCTCAAGTATTACTAGGCTTGCTTCTAGGTCTCGCCCTCGATACTTACAGGTACATGGTCCATAATACTTGGTCAAAGCCACTTCGACTCCTAGTGGAGAGCGAACTATCAAGCTTGGGTTCAATTGCTTGATCGGTAACTCCATTCGCTTCCCAAAAGAAACGTAAAACAAAGGAGTGCGTGGCCCCAGTCAAATAATACTCGGCGGGTAACCCAAGCTACATTTACAATTCCTCGGAATATATTGTCCCTTAGTTCTATATGCTCATGCAACCGAAAGAGTAAATCAAATAGTAAGGGATAAAGTCGTACCGATTACCACATCGGGTGATGCGGCGGCCTCTTCAGGTGGTGACCGCATAAACTACGGCTGGCTTTGGGGAGCTTGCTTCCTAGGTAGCGCGCAGTTCCTTGCAACATGTCCAAGTTGTCGGCAGCTATAACACTTAATATTCGGGTTGGGCCTGGTTAATTGTGGCACAGGTGGTGCCAGGTTGTTTCTCGCAGGTGCTGTAGCAGGCCGCCTCGTATGGGCGGAATGGTCTAGTATTATCGCCACTCGAGTTCTCTCCAGAGGTCTCTTCACTCCCTTGTTTTGAGCGAAGAAGCTGTCCCTCCGACTGGACTCTATCACCCTCGCAACCCGCACCGCCTCGTTGTAGGTCTTTTTATCCAGACCCAACGGATGCTCCCTAATGCTTCCACGTAGTCCCATGGTGAACCTACGTATCTTTGTCTCCTCTTTCCCGCATACCGACCGGTGCGAAGAAGAATAGCTCTTCGTACCTCTGTTGATAAGCATCTACAAAATGACCGACCGCCGAGAGACCGAGAAACTCTCTCTCCATTGAATCCTCGATGCTCTTTGGGAAGTATTTGTCGAAGAAAGCCGCTTTAAACACTTCCAACCAACTAGTGCATACTGGTTCTCCAAATATGCCCGCGTGGAATTCCACCAAGCATTCGGGCCCTCCTCAGCATGTGAGTGGCAAATAGAACCTTCTCCTCCTCAGGACACGTCATCAACCGGAAGTTCTTTTCCATTTCTCGAAACCCACCGTGCTGGCCACAATGGTTTCCCGTTTCGGGCCGGGTGAATGATGACGGTTTCAACTTCAAGAACCTGTCCACCGACCGCTAAGATCGTGCGGCCCCGGGTATCCGCTTCCGTACCATGGTGGTGGATACGGATACGCCCTGGATACGCCAGAAGGCGACGGGAAACGATGCGGTGGTGGTGCATTTCGTGCTTGGGCCCTTGGCCTTGGGCTACTCGCACCCGTTGTGAAGACATTTTCTCTCCGGACCCGGACATATTACCGGGAACAGAACCCGCTGACTGAGCATCGCTAGTACCTCACCCGTAAACTCCTTCGTTGAGCTTGCATCCGATAGACCAAGTTTGTAACTATGGTCTCGGAATCCCGGTGAGGTGGTCCCGTAATTGGCCGGTACTTAGGGACCTGTTCCTCCTCCTCTTCGGGGCTGGTTTCTCTAACCTGGTCCCGCTCGCCTTGCTCTTCCTCCGGGCGCTTC
>JAMYWD010000120.1:0-81000 GCA_028583415.1 Protea cynaroides
GAGGAAAATACCAAAACCCGAAGGTTCATCATGGGACTTAGGGGTAGCACCCGTGGGCATGTATTGGGACTGAAAAAGAAGATTTATAATGAAGCTGTACAGATTGCTCGAGTACTGGAATCGAATCAGAGGGAAAGTTATTTTGTTCAGAATAGAGGTATTAAAAGGCCCAATGGAAACTTATACAACGGAGGGAACTCAAAGACTACTCCGACAACCCAAGGCTTCAATGCTGCAGCCAATACTACTTCGACAGCCCAACCTCAACAGAAGCAAAGTAATGCTGGAGTCAAATGCTTCAATTGCGATCAAGTAGGACATTATTCAAGAGAGTGTCCTAAGCCAAGGAAGCAGCTACAACAAGGAAAGGTTTATGCAGTTACATCTGAGGATGCTGCCGCATCGCCTGATGTGGTCACAGGTATGACCTGAACCTTTCATTTTATACTACCTTGTGTGAGCATGTAGACTAAATTAAATCAAATCACAAGTATCGTACCTATTAATGGCTTACCCACCAGAGTACTCTTTGACTCTGGAGCTACTCATTCTTTTATATCTGTGTCGTTTGGAAAGAAGTTAAATCTATCCCTCAGAACTTTAGACTACAAAATTCTTGTACGATCACCTATGGGATTAGAAGTGTAACTAGACAAAGGTTATGGACCATGTCTAGTTCTTATTAGTGAGAAGATTTTGGATGCAACTTTAATTCAACTTGAGTTGGTAGACTTTGACGTTATCTTGGGAATGGACTGGTTAGCTCGGCACTCTGCAAACTTATTATGTGTAAAAAATAAACTGACATTTAACGATAAGGAAGGAGCAGAGTTTAGTTTTATGGGAACCAAACTTCCCCATAAACAAAAATTCATTCTCTCTGCATTGAAGGCTAGAAACTGCCTCGAGAAAGGAGGAATTGGGTATCAAGTATTCGTGGTCGACCTCACCAAGGAAGCACCACGAATGGAGGATATTGAAGTTGTGCGTGAATTTCCAGATGTATTTCCTGAGGAACTACCAGGACTACCACCCGACCGAGCAACAGAGTTCGTTATAGATCTTATACCCGAAGCCGCACCAGTATCGAAAGCACCCTATCGAATGGCACCTACTGAACTGAAGGAACTGAAGGTACAATTACAAGAATTACTGAAGAAGGGTTATATCAGACCCAGCATATTACCATGGGGAGCGCGCCAATATTGTTCATCAAAAAGATGGACGGTAACGTTCGACTATGTATAGATTATCGAGAATTGAATAAGCTTACAATCAAGAATCGATACATGTTGCCTCGAATCGATGACTTGATCGATCAGTTGCAAGGTGCCAAAGTGTTCTCCAAAATTGATCTTCGGTCAGGATACCATTAGTTGAAGATTAAGGAAAGTGATATTCCAAAGACAGCATTCAGAACCAGATACGGACATTATGAATTTTTAGTTATGTCTTTTGGCTTGACTAATGCACCCGCAATTTTTATGGAACTCATGAATCGGGTATTCCATGATATGTTGGATACATCAGTCATTGTATTTATTGATGACATACTAGTTTACTCTAAGGACAAAGAAACTCATGTCACAAATCTAAGAGCTACTTTGCAGTGACTAAGAAAAGAAAAGCTTTACGCAAAATTTACAAAGTGTGAGTTCTAGCTAAATAAAGTCGCTTTCTGTAAGCACCCCATTTTTGCCACCCTCAGCATAAGTGAACCAATATGGCAGGTTTTCAGCTTTTAACCCAAGGGTTTGTGATTCTCTAATGAACCCCACAGCAGGATCATGGGTTATTACCTACTTGGATGAATAGGTCGTGAAATTATCTTCGAAATGAGACCGGAATCATCAAATTCTGACGTCAAACAAGGAAGATATCACAGTTTGAAAGTGTAAGGGAATTTACGTAATTATCGTATGATGCATGCATTATCATTCAAACTTCAAATCATCATATCTTGATCATCTGATATCGGAATCAGATGATTCAATGGCCAATATTCCTTATTTTCAGTCCTCTTCAAAGTGGACGTGAAAAATCCCAAACAAAGGTCACTGGTGGGCCCAATGCAAACTTTCATGCAAAATTATCATTAGATTTTCAAAGCTTCATATCTTTGTCGTTCTACGTCAGATTCAGATGATTCCAAGGCCATTATTCTTCATTTGTGATGTTCTACATAGTGGACGTAAAAAATCTCGGGTAGAAGTCTCCGAAGGGTCCCATGTAAAATTACACATGAAAATGGTCATTTAATCTTCGAAAATTCGTATTTTGGTCATCCCATATCCAAATCAGATGGTTTCAGTTTCATTATGTTCCATTTTTAGTACTCTACAAAGTAGACATAAAGGATTTTCGATAGAAATCTTCGAAAGATCCCATGCAGAATGGTCAGCCAAATTATCGATAATTGGCCTGCTTAAACTTCAAAAATTCATAAGTTGGCCATTTATTTCCAAATGAGGTGATTCAAGTTCCAATACTCCTCATTTTTAGTGTTCTACAAAGTGAACGTAGAAAATTTGGAATAGAGACTATCAAAAAATTCCATGTGGAATGGTGGCAGAAATGGACTAAAAAAAATCAAATTTGGTCCAAACCAGTTCAACCCAACCTAATCCAACTCAGCCTGACCCAGCTCAGACCAATCTGGACCAAGTCACGTCAACCCATATGCATGCATTTCTTTTATATATATTTATATAATGTATAATATGTTATTATATATATATATATATATTATAAGAAAGAGAAGAGAAGCCGTGAGATTGAAATTGAGGAAAGAAAAGAAAAGATTATGAAAAAGAGAAAACGTAAGGGAGAGGGTTTTTGGTTTTAGGTAATAAGAAGCCGTGAGATTGAGATTGAGAAAAAGAAGGATTTTTTCTAAAAGAAAAAAAAATAAATTAAGAGAGAGATGGACAGATGAAGAGGTAGAAGATGGAAAGAGAGAGCAGATGGAAAGGGAAAGAATAAAGGAAAGAACAAAAGAAAAAAAAAGAAAGGAGAAAAGATAGTGTAGAGAGATTGAGAGATCCACAAAAAAAGAAAGAAAATCTGTTGAATGGAGAGGGATGGCCAATGACTAGAAGAAGAAGAGGGATTGGTGAGGTAAAGAGAAAAAGTGGGAGGCAAAAATAGAAAAAAGAAAAGAAAGAAAAAAATAATAAAAATAAATAAAAATGGAAGGGAGATCTAAAAGAGGAGATATCTAAAAGAGGAGAGAGAGGCGAGAGCTAAATCTAAAAGAGGAGCGAGAGGTGATATCTAAAAGAGGAGAGAGAGGCGAGATCTAGTGGAGAAAAATTAGAAAAGAGGATAGATCGAGAAGAATCCGGAGAGTGAAAAAAAAAAGAAAAATAAATAAAAAGAGAAGAAGGGGATCAAGAGTGGGGGATTGCCGAAAAGAGAGGAGAGGGCGGTGGAGAAAATCAGAGAGAAGGGAGGAAGAGAAACCGAAAAGAAAAAAAGAAGAAAATCAGAAAAGAGGGAGACCGAGAAGAGATGAGATCAGAGATAATCGAGAGAGGAAGAGAGAGCGTTCAGAAAAGAGAGCAGAAAGAGAGGAACTGAGCAGGAGGGAGAAAGAAAAAAATCAGAACTAGAGAGGAAGAGAGAGGGTAAAATAAAAAGAGAAGAAGGGGATCAAGAGTGGGGGATTGTCGAAAGGAGAAGAGAGGGTAGTGGAGAAAAGAGAGTAGAAAGAGAGGAACTGAGCGGGAGGGAGAAAGAAAAAAAATCAGAACCAGAGAGGAAGAGAGAGGGAGCAGAAAAAATAAAAAGAGAAGAAGGTGATCAAGAGTGGGGGATTGCCAAAAGGAGAGGAGAGGGCAGTGGAGAAAAGAGAGCAGAAAGAGAGGAACTGAGTGGGAGGGAGAAAGAAAAAAATCAGAACTAGAGAGGAAGAGAAAGGGAGCAGAAAGAAAAAGAAGAAGAAGGGGAGACGAAGAAGAGAGGGAGAAGAGCTGAAGGAGAACCCTACGATTCAGATCATAAACACACCTCTCCACCGATCTGCAGCATTACCACAATCTGCCAGCAAACACATCTATAAGCACCACCAACCCAGCCACCAACCTACAACCTTCCCACCTGGATCTCCACCTGCAGGCCACCTATTACCAGCCTCCTTTAATCCCATTAACACCTCATCTTATTTCACCAAGTCTAGCTGCAAAAAATAAAAAATAAAAAATAAAAATAAAAATAAATAAAAAACCCAACCATTCACGCTTGTTACAGCAACAGCAATCCCCAACAGCCCACTTGTCATCCCATCAAAATCACTCCCCACTCCAACCATATCGTCAACAATCTCCCGCCTATCCATTCCTTGAAACCAAACTTGAATCAACACCTCACAATCCACTTCCCTGCTGAAATCCAATAAACCCGATCTGCTGTACCAGCATACTACATCATCCCATTGCTTGTCCGCCACCTTCAACTCCTTATCACCTACCTTGCTGTCATCACCGCAAGCACCACCTCTCTGTACCGTCATCTATGACTCCATCAGAATCCTACCCGCAACTCCATCAAATCCTCTCCCTCAAAACCTTACATCATCACCTGGTCCAGCCAACTCACCATTGGTAATCCTATAATCAACATCTATTCAGAATTCCATTTCAACTTGTCCCTACCTAGCCATTAAGCCCACTCATCTTTGCCACCTGTACATGCAACCACCCCCACTGGTTCATCACCTAACCACCGAATCCTAGGCCATGCAATCTGACCCAAGCCTGAATCGGATTCTAATCCATAGATCACTCCAACACCAAGGTTTCAAGAAATCACCTCCAACTATCTCGTTAGATGAATGAGTTTATGCTGCTTCTCGTAATGGAATTTTATCCTTGACAGTTTCTGAAGTCAGGTATGTCACTCTACTCTCTTAACATTCATCTTTGAACAATTTTTGTGATATGAACTGACTTTATTTTTGTTTATTCGATCCTGATCTCTTAATAATATGTGTAGATTGAAAGTTGTTCTATGATGATTCTGATTTCCTAATCAGCTTGTGTTATTTAGACTTGATTTAGATCTGTTTTGATATGCTGAAAATGCATGGATTAAGTGCGTGGTGTATAGACTAGTTTAAGCTTTATACTTTTAGGAACATTAGGTCAGATTTAGTGGCTGATTTAGTTTTTTGGATTTCCCCCAAAGCTTCTGAACTTTTAATTTGGTGTGTTTCCATTCATATGGCTGATCACATATTTTTGGGTTTAAAATATTATAGGAGTTCGGTCTTGGACAGTTTATCTCAAAAAAAAAAAAAAAATTCTTTGTGACACAATTCCACTTATCTAGATTAAATTGGCCTAGATTCACTAATTTTGGTCGGGTCGGTCCAATTCCACCAATTTGAGTCGGTTTAGTTAAATCCCATCGGTTTGGGCCATTTGGGCTAGATGCCATATTTGGACTCACCACTTTTGGGCACATTGTCATATTGGATATATTGTTTTGAATGCTATAGTGGCTTTCTTGCCATTTCATGATACATTACCACTTTTGGGATATTGTCACTTTTGGCTCTGTTGGTCACATTGCTCAATGCCATATTTTGGATATCATAGACTGTCTCACCATATTTGAGTACCACATCATTGCTCACCATCTTTGAATGTTACATTGAATTCTCTCTCTCACTACTATGTTCGGATGCTCATTGCCATGTTTAGATGTTTATTGATACATTTAGAGTATCCACATGCCATATTTGGATAAATTACCACATTTAAAGCATTCATATGCTTTGTTTGCATTGTGCACATACCATGTTTGCCATATTCCATGGTTGCTATATTTGGTAGAATAAAAAGATTTTGATCATATTTAACAAAATCTTAATTTCTTACCATTTTTAAGTCTTACTATGCTTAGAAAATAGCATATAAGATCTTACTCTTTTTTTTGAATGATTCATGTCATATTTTGCATTCTATGTTTGGTACTTATCATGTTGATATATAGATGCATACATCAATTTCTTACCATGTTATGTCTTACCATGCTTAGGAAATAGCATTGCATTTCTATATTTGGTACTTGCCATATTGATATATTGATACATATATTGATTTCTTGCCATATTAGGTCTTGCCATGCTTAGATTAGCATATTAGATCTTGCCATATAGGTTCTTACCTTATTTGCAATATATGCCATGTTAGGGAGATTTTTCATAATCTTACTATATGTTGTGATAGTTACCATAAATATCATACATTGCCATATTTAGATGAATAATTTATTTTTGGAAATAATTTAATTTATGCAACACCCTAGTTGAACTACCATGTATGTACACTTCTAGAAGACAATCTAGGCGTGGGGACGTGCACTTAGGCACCCACATTCTTGGGAAGGACATAATGGGAAATAATAAAAAATTTAATAAAGAAAGAGAATGCTTTGCCAAACCATTCAAAATTAGAACTTAGGATGAAAAGGATAGCTCAGAACGATTTCTGCCCCTCAGTAAACCCTAAACATAGAATAGGTTCTCAATCCTAAACCTAGAACAGGTTCTAAACCCTAAACCTAGTATAGGTTCTCAATCCTAAACCTAGAACTTGTTCTAAACCCTAAACCTAAAATATGTTCTCAATCCTAAACCTAGAACAGGTTCTAAACCCGAAACCTATAATAGGTTCTCAATCTTTAACCTAGAACAGGTTATTTCAACCAGGCCCGAACTATGCAGATTCTGATTCCTAGGTCAAACCCTAGGATACACAGGCCATTTGGGAGAAACCCAAATACGGATCCACACCTTAGTCCACTAGGATTATCCATAGATCCACTAGGATATTTACCCACATTTTGACCTAAATAGGGTTATCCAGCCCGAACTATACGGATTCTGATTCCTAGAGCAAACCCTAGAAAACATAGGCCATTTGGGAGAATCCCAAATTTGGATCCATACCTTAGTCCACTCTAACTATCCATAGATCCACTAGGATATCCATCCATTATCCCGAACTATGTGGATTCTGATTCCTAGGCAAACCCTAGGATACGTAGGCCATTTGGGAGAAATGCAAATTCGGATCCACACCTTAGTCCACTTGGACTATCCATAGATCCACTAGGATATCTATCCACATTTTTAACCCAAATAGGGTTATCCACATTCCAACCTAGAAAGGGTTATCCATATTCCAACCCAAATAGGGTTATCTACATTTTGACCCAAAAAAGGTTATCCACATTCTAACCCAGAAGGGGTTATCCACATTTTGACCCAAATAGGGTTATCCACATTCAAACTTAGAAAGTGTTATCCATTCTTAGATCCACTAGGACTATCTATCAGTTCACATGGACTATCCAAATCCTAACCCGTAGGATTTCTCAGCCTTTTAAGCATAAACTTCAACTTGAACAATAAACTTAATCATGCACAAGCATAAATCACAACCATAAACTTTAATCACACCTGAACTACGATGGCGAACCTGATTTTTGAAATAATTCTCTAATACGTGGGCAATCTGATGGATACAAATTCGGTTCAATGATATCAAACCACTTGGTTTGGTTCGGTTTAATAAATAGAGTTTAGCATATGAAAGGTATAGGAGACCAATTTCGATCGGGTGGTTTGGGTGCCTAACCCCTTCCCATAACTGTAACCTGACGCTTACCCAATCTCTGATGGACCAGAAATCGAATCTAAAGGTCATGAGTCAATCGAAGTCTTACTTTAGGGTGAGATTTCACATTTCTAAGGTCCTAGACCTTAATCTAGGTGGCGACTTCCAAAATTTTCAATCTTTGTCCTCACAGTGGCGATTACACTGGAGAATAAACGTCAACTCCTAAATGAAAACTTTCCTTGTATGAATTGGATGCTAGCTCTTAGTATACTGTATTTATGCTTGTATAATATTATTTTGGGGGGAATGGGTTCAGTCACACATTCGTGCGAGTAGCCGAACCGGGTCCCATGCAGATGGGCCAGCCTGCTAGGCGAAACACACAACCTTGGCCTATACTTTGTGAGATCACGATAGGCGAGCCGCCTCTAATGAGCGTTTCTTGGGTCCACCTGGGAATGCATTATGCTACTCCACGTCGCTTGATTCTTGCAACATAATATATAAAGGGATTGGGGGCCCATTATTCATTGTGCATTGGATGATAGGTTATCGTCCTCGTCAAGGTGGCCTTTTCTGTCCTAACCCAGATTGTAGCCTAATGATTGTTATTTTTGGTTCATCCCTAAACCGACCCAATAAAATCTGCTTAACCATGAGATCCATGTTCGAGACGTCGAATTTCTGCCAGTTTTTGTCCTCGATTGGTCAACATGTTAGAATCTATACGATGAGCATCTTTGACTCTTACCCATTGGGAGTATGAGGAATGTATACACCTGTTCTACATCATAGTGGAAGGTCACTATACACCCTCTATTATGTAAGCATGATGTGTCGAACCTCTCATTGTTAACACATCAATTTCAAAAAACGAATAGAAAATCCCTGTCAAGACATAGATACCATGGTCAAGAAGAAATTTACTTGTTTGTTCATCCATGAACCACTTTTGTTAACCATCCCTAATAAGGACAATGGATTAATATATCCATTTTAATTTCATTGAATTCGGTAACCCAAGTGGCCAGACCTTGGTACCACTGATTATCTTTTGGAATCACGAGGTCCCAAGACCGAACACATGGCTTAATCAAATTTAATTAAATTGACTTGGATAATGTTTACCCAATCACCCTTATGAGGGAGCTAACTTTGTTTGGTTAAGTCATCTTTGATTGTGCATGTGACTTCTTCCATTCCTCTAGATGTCTAGAATCTTGATATTTCTCTATTGAGTTTCAATGTCTTTGGAAAAGAGAATCAAACTACAACCATATCCACCCTTTTTGGGTAAGAGGCCCCTACAATTAGGGAATTGTCTTGATCTCCCACCTTGAGATCCATCTATTTTATCTTTCTAAATGAACCAATGGAAGTCATGAATCTAAATCTTTATTGAACATCAAATTTTGTAAGAAAAAAGGCAACCAGATTTGGAAACACAATCAGTAACTTAGCCAATCTGGTCCAATAGAGCATTCAGCTTAGGCATCGACAAGCACCTATACTTGAAAAAGTTTACAATATTCCTGTACAGTTAGTCCTTGGGCCTACTCAAATATCATATTCAGTTCATCTCATAATCAAGGAGAGTTATAGCCCCTAGGCAAATCCAATCACCATTCTCGATTTACCTCAGAATTAAGGAAAAATTCAGCCCCTAGGAAAATCCAATCACTGTTCTCAATGTACCTCAAAATTAAGGAAAGATTCAATCCCTAGGCAAATCCAATCACTGTTCTCGATTTACCTCAGAGTTAAGAAAAGATTCAGCCCCTAGGCAAATCCTATCATAGTTCTCGATTCATCTCTAAATTAAGGAATGATTCAGCCCCTAGGCAAATCCAATCACTGTTCTCAATTCATCTCAGAATTAAGGAAAGATTTAGTCCCTAGGCAAATCAAATCACCATTCTCCATTCACCTCTGAAATAAGGAAAGATCCAGCCCCTAGGCAAATCCAATCACCGTTCTTGATTTACCTCAGAATTAAGGAAAGATCCAGCCCCTAGGTAAATCCAATCACCTTCTCGATTCACCTCTGACTTAAGGAGAGATTTAGCCCCTAGGCAGATCCAATTATTGTTCCCTATTCACCTTTGTATTAAGGAAAGATTTAGTCCCTAGGCAAATCCAATTATTATTCCCTATTCACCTTTGAATTATGGAAAGATTCAGTCCCTAGGCAGGTCCAATCATCATTTCAGTTCATCCAAAATTAAGGAAAGATTCAGCCCCTAAGCAGATTCAATCAGATCCAGTTCATCTTTGAATCAATGAAATATTCAACCCCAGATTCAACCACCATTTCTGGTTCATCTCAGAACTGAAGAAAGGTTTAACCCCTAGGCAGGTTCAATCATCACCTCCCAGATCACGTTAGAGTAGAGGAGACATTCGGCCCCTAGGCTTTTTTACCCTTTATCTCCTGTTTAGGTTCCTCTTCATGTCGAACTAGAAAATGTTTCATTAATCTGAATTCAATTAGCCACTAGGATTATCCAATCATGAACTTTGGTTAGGGTTCTGATTCATGTTGGAACTAAGAAGAGTTTCATTGGCCAACCATCAACTTTGATTAGGATTCTGATTCATGTTGGAACTAAGAAGAGTTCCATTATCGAACCATCAACTTTGGTTAGGGTTCTGATTCATGTTGGAACTAAGAAAAGTTCCATTCATCTGAATTCAATTAGCCACTAGGCTTATCCAACCATCAACTTTGGTTCAGGCTCTGATTCATGTTGGAATTAAGAAGAGTCTCATTCATCTAAATTCGATTAGCCACCAGGCATATCTAACCATTAACTGTGGTTCAAATTCTGATTCATGTTGGAACTAAGAGGAGTTCCATTTATCTGAATTCATTTAGCCCCTAGGCTTGTCCAGCCGTTAACTCCAGTTCAGGTTTCGGTTCTTGTTGGAACTAAGAAAGGTTCCATTCATATGAACTCAATGTGAGCATGAGTTAGCCTCTAGGCCTGTTCAACCTTACCTCTGGTCCATGTTCCATTTCATGAAGGAATCGAAGAGAATTTTATTCATTTCAACTCAATCAATCCATCATCTCTAGCAATTAGAGTTCAATCCATGATTGTCATCCTTGGCCTCTATCAATTGGAGCCCAACTCAAGCAATCCTTGCCTCTAGCAATTAGAGCCCAGTCCATGACTGTCAATCTTGATCTCTATCAATTAGAGACCAATTTAAAGTCAACCTTGTCTCTATTAATCGGAGACCATTTCAAAGTTAACCTTGTCTCTATTAATCGGAGACCAATTCAAAATCCACCTCTGGCTCTATCAATTAGAGCCCGATCCATGTCCAGCATAGCCCAGTGCTACAAGTTAGGATCGTTCATCAGGAATGGCGAATGAAAAGCATTCCTCATTGCCTGTCAGTAAAGATAAATTTTAGATTCTGGAGTCATCAGGAGACCATGAAACTTCAGCTATGATAGTGCTATCCCATCTTAGGCATTTCTACCCCATTGTCCAAGGAAATGCTAGAATCCAAAGAGTTACCCTCATATTTCTTATTATTCAAAGAGAAGGAATGGAATTTTCTCGAGCAGTAGGGTACACAAAAGATGAGATCCGATATGCCCCAGGTTAGGATAGGAACCAGAATCACAGCTAGGGAATGGTCCAATGATGAAACCCTTAACCCATAAATTGAGGCATGAACCGGATTGACCTTGGGCCTGAATTAGGTATGGTTTAATAGGGAAATCCCATGAGCCCTAAGTTGGGCATGAACCAAATTAACCTTAGACCCAAATTGAGTGCGGTCCAATGAGGAAATCCCTTGAGCCCTAAGTTGGGCATGAACTAAATTGAACTTGGACCCAAATTGAGTGCGGTCCAATGAGGAAAGCCATTGAGCCCTAAGCTGGTCATGAACCAGATTGATTTGGATCCAAATTGAGTGCGATCAAATAATGAAAGCCATTATGCCCTAAACTGGGGCATGAACCAAATTGACCTTAGACCCAAACTGAGAGTGGTCTAATGAATAAATCCATTGAACCCCCATGCTGAGGCATAAATTAATCTAATCTTGGACTTAAAATGGTGTAGTGCAATGGCGATACCCCTTGATCCCCAAGTTGGGGCACAAGCTAGAATGATTTTGAACTCAACCAGAAGCGGTCGATTGATGAATCCATTGAATCCCAAACTGGGGCATGAACCAGAATAACCTTGAGCTTAAAAAGCAATAGTCCGGTTATGAATGAATCCCAAACTGAAGAAAAAAAAAGAAAAAGAAAAAAAAGGAAAGAATTGTATGGAACCCTAAAAGGTGGGTATTTTGCATTTATTGATAAAGGGGCATGATGAGTCCTACTGTTAGAGGTCTGAAAGAAGATTTATTCCCACAATGACTGAAGGTGGTTGTCGAAGGCGTTATGCCCAACTGGAGCTGCTTGGACGAACTAGTTGTTTCAACTTTCTATTATTGGTATTCGATAGGTCATCCATGTCTAGGTCCAAGATTGATATGCTTGTTGACAAGTTCAGTCCAATCTGTCCTATAAGTAAAAGAAAATCACCCCGTTTGGGATTTCAAACTCTGTGCTTTGTCTCTTCCATACATTTCCTCCCAGTTTCATACATCCTCCTATTCTACGTGCGCAGTCAATTCTGACTTTGAAGATGATTGAAACGATGAGCCGTCTCTTGAACTTCTACTCCACCTGGCCTCTTAAGAAAGAATGGTCTAACCTGTCTGGGAAAGCTTTAAATGATCAATCGGGAGACACAAGAGTACTCTCAAGAAACATGCATTGGAGAAGCTGTCATTTGTTCTACCTATAAAAAGATTCCAAGGAAAGCAATAGACAGTAGCAGATCATATTAGCAGGTCAGCCAGTTAGTACATGTTTGACCCGTATCAAACTAACCCGGTCTTACCACCTTGAACCAGGTCTACCCATAATGGTTGAGCCAAATGGATCAAGTACGTGAGGGAGATCGCGATCCCAGGTATTAAACTGACCCAAAAACACTAAAAATAGGGGGAGGGTCGCATAACCAGTTAGGCAGGGTCGGACCCCCCAAGATAGGAAGTCAGACCCTGAGTTTTTAACCAGGGGTTGGACATTTTAGAACCAGGGGTCGACGGGATCTCCGACCCCCTCATCGACCCTCAGTCTGCCGACAGAAACCATGAATTAGGAACTTTCCAAATTTCAATGGGATTCTTTCCTAATCTCAATGGGACTTATTTTGGGAGTTTCTACTCTATAAATAGGACGTCCCTAAGCCTCTTTCACTCCTTTTAGAACCCTAATTGGATTGAGAGAAAGAGAAAAGAAAGAAAAGAGAAAGAGAAGAGAAGGAAAAGTGGAGAAGAAGATCAAAGAGAATGCTTCACAGAACTAAACCTAATTCTCATGTATGGATACTATCTCCATGTAACTCTACAGACCTTAGAAAAGATAGTGAAGAGGGAATGATCTGGGAAAAACCCAAATCATCCACCCATGGTAAGGTTTTCATGGAAAACCATGGGGAAAATCATAAAAGCCATAAAGGTGAATGAACTACGGTTCTAGACCATTGACCATGTGTGGAATGAATTGTAGAAGCAAGCCATAGGACCCCAAACACGAAGAATGGACTGTAGGATGAGAATTTTGACTAAACCCACAGGGGATCGCACGGGGGTCGATGGCCAATCGACCTTACCAGACCATAACAATTGACCCCCAGTGTTCGGGAAGTCCAGACTGTGGGTGATCGCACCCAGGGTCGATGGAACCTCTGACCCTGGCATGGACCCCCAGTTAACAGCATGCTTTTAAAATCAAAATTAATTCTAATTAAATTCTATCGACTTGATTAGGTCTTCTAGTGATATAATATTGATATTTAGTTGATTCTTAAAGCTTGAAAGAGGACCTATGATCAAACAAAGGTGGGGGAACAAGACCTAAACTAATTGGTTAATAATAAACTATTTTATCCTTGAGTCTAATGCCATGAATGATTCTATGTGTGTATGCTTATTATGTGCAATCAACATGTCATCCAATATTGCTATTATTACTGTTCATGCATATTTAAATTATTGTTTATAACATGATGATGATGATGATAGAAATAGGCATGTGAATGTATGTGTGTGGTTAGTGTGCTTGATGTGAGCGAGTATCAGGGGGAGGTGTCATAGGCGGGGCCTCAGCACTCTAGCTCTATCTCTAACTCAAGTCTTGTCCACTGACATCGTCGTATCGCCATTACCTTAGCAGAACTATTACGTCGTAGGGTATGAGGGGAGGTGGTCTCGGACCGTGTAGTCTCTAACTCTGTCGGGGGGCCTTAGCCCTATCTCTATGGACGTATTGAGGGATGCTGGGGTGAGGCCTTGGATACACTGATTGGCATTAGGATTGGTTAGTTGCGAGCTCAGTTTGTGAGCCCTCGCCAGCAGGGGCTTACGTGTTGGTATGGGCAACGGGTACAGCAATAAACGTGACCTTTACGTGTACATTGTCCATGGTGGGTGCATGTGGAACGATAATAAACGTTACCTTTGGGTGACTTCACACACTCGTGTATAGAGGTGCGGCATCAATAAACGTGGCCTTTGGCCACCTATCCTTTCTATAGCACATTGCAAACTTATTTACCAGACCAAAGATATGAACTGAATTCATGCATATGTTCGTTGCATTGTTTTGTTTGCTCACTAAGCCATGATGTGTGCTCACCCTCTCGACGTCAAATATTTTTAGTTGATAATGCAGGTACTACGGTTGAAGATTATATGAGTGCTCCGGTGTATGCACGTGTTGCTGCAATGGAAGCTGAAGACTTAGTCGATACGCATGACCCCTCATGCGAGTGCAACTCATGCGTATTCTATTAGGATTTTATTTGAATTTATAAGGGGATGTAATTGATATTTTAATTATGATTATTACAGTTAGAGTTCTCAGTTCATTTACTATAAGACTTCCGCTACTGTGTATTTATTTTGATTATGGTTGTGGATGTGCATGATTTTATTTTTAATGGATATGGCCTATTAGAGATCATGGTTGAACCGTTGGTTTATTAGCGGTTCATCACACCGTTCTGAATGGTACATAATTTGGGGTGTGACAACTTGGTATCAGAGCATCTCAGGCTTTATCTGTGAAATCGTATACTTCCACAAAAGGTCGTGAACTGAGATAGGATAAAAATTTAAAAGATGTAATAATAACATACCATAAGCATCTGAGTTGTTTGAGACTAAACTGAAAGAGAATAATGCATCTATTAAATGAGATACAAATTTATATACAACCAAAAGGAACAATAAATGTTTATATATATATGATTAAAATAGAGTACAGTCCACAGTCTGGACAGTTACTCTGAAATACAAAAAGAAAAATAAAAGAAGTACTTCAAGAAGCTGGAGGTAATGGGGGAGGCGGTGCCTCACAGTCTCTATCATAGTCCTCAGCGTAGACTCTAGTCAACCAAGTTATCTGAGTCTGGGTCGTCTGGAGACTAGCTGTGAGATCAGCCACCCGTTGGTCGGTCACACCCTGAGCATTCCTAAGCTCTCCCACCCACTGATCCGACATGTGCTGAGCAGCTAGAAGCTCTCCCACCCACTGATCCGACATGTGTTGAGCTGCTAGAAGCTCTCCCACCCGCTGATCCAACACGTGCTAAGCAACCAGAAGCTCTCCCCCCACTGATCAGATGAGCGCTGAGCCTCTAGAAGCTCTCCCATCCTCAGGTCAGACATACACTAAGCCTCTCGTATCTCGTGCAATATCCTCATCATGTCATCAGATGGAGAATACGATGGACCAGCTGCATGCGAAGGACCAGCTGAAGAAGGTGGACCAGCTCTAGTAGCATGAGTAGGCGATGGAGGAGGTATGGCATCTACATCCATGTATAGCCGATCGTCATCATCCCCCTGAACCCCTGCTCCAGCGGCTTCTACTGCTGTTGCCTCAGCGTCAGCCATCTACACTCGAGTGCGAGGGTGCACCATCGCGTTCCTCTCCTCATCCCTGACTTGGACATCCCGCATGCCCATCTTGCAAATAGCCTCCCAATCCAGAGGCGATGAGAAGGATTTCTCCTGAATCTTCTCATCCAATAAATCAACCCCTAGGTGGGTAAGCAAGGTAGTGATCATGCGTCCATAAGGAAGGTTGCCAGTGTGACTGGGCAACGTGGCACTGATCATCGTCCACATGATGATGTAAGGAAGGCAGACGGGCTGCCTAGTGCATATGCATTACAGCAGGTACTGGGTCAATTGGGAGACCCTTTCGTAGTATCCACTCTGTGGTATAAGATTATGTTGAATGATCTTGCAGTATACCCGTAGATCTGAACGCAGATAACTCGCTTTCATCTCCCAGCGATCAGGTTTGATGAGCTGACGATCGATCTCAGCCCTCATCTGTAGAGAAAAGAACAAGGGCTCTCTAGGAGCACAGAACACCAAGGAGCCAGCATAGGTAATGCCCAACAAGTCGGCCAGCTGCCGATAATCAAAGGAAACATCAACCCGCTTGATGTAACTGGTGATCCGAAGCTCACCACCCCTCTCAACATCATTGTAATCTCCCACCACCTGGAGATTACAGTAGAACTGGCGTACCAAGTCAGGATGGGTACATGCGTCATAGGTAATGACGGGAAGCCATCCCATATCACCAAAGACCCCCTCCACATTGAACAAGGCTAAGCTAGCCAAGTCCACTTTACGGCCGCCCTCTACCTTCTTGCGAGCGTAGTGGGCATACTGTGACTCGGCTTCATTGGAACGGAAGCGAAGACGGTCGCGAACTCTGGGTACCTTGGTACGAGCCATAGTATCTGCAAATAAGAAAGAAAAACAAATAATGGATTAGTAGAGAGTAAAAACCCAAAATTTCGACATAATAATGACATAAATTGGTCAAAAGCCTCACTTTTCACCCATACACGTGGGCAGGAGGACTTACATAGATCCTAAACTATCCTATGAGACTCATACAGTCGAAAATTTTAACTAATTAGATTGAATTTCAAGAAATTTCAAGAAATTCAAAATCTCGACAAAATTAGGCAAAAAGTGTAAATTTCGAGTTTTTCAATAACCAACCGATGAAACTCGAATATTTTTTAGGGCTTTCGTTCCTCGAGTCACCAACAACAAAAGCCCCCAATAAAAATCAAATTTTTACGGTTGGAAAAAGTTTAATTTGAAAAATACGAGATAAACGAGCAAAAACCCAGGTAAAGAAAACTAAAAACATGAAAAGGTAGAAGACATACCTGTAGCGGAGGTGTGGACGATGAAACAAGGAGTGCAAACCGCCAACGGATCGGGGTTGTTAGTGTATCAACTCAGAGGGACGAGTTGAGTCGAAGCAGAGAAGAAAGAATGGGAAATGGACTTTGAATCGGAACTTTAAAATCAGATTTTTAGTCCGGGGGTCGAAATATTCGATTAAAACAATCGACCCACCCATCGACCCCCGCATCGACCCTCGGGTCTAGGGAATCTGACAGAGAACCAGGGGTCGCACCCTGGGTCGGACATCCTCCAACCCCCCCAATCGACCCCCGGCTCTTGGGAAGAATGGGTGATTTCCCAGGGTCGCAGACTGAGGGTCGGACACCCATCGACCCCCACCATTGACCCTGCAGTGAAAACACAGCATTTTCGACAGAATGATCTGGAAAAAAAATTGAAATTTACAATTTTTAGTGGTTTTAATATATGAGAATGAAGTATTTAATGATTGTCTCTCGTGTTCAATGATTTCAGGCAATCCCACTATCAGATTAATTAATGGTGGGACGCAGAGCAACCAGACAGAGCCGTAACTCTATCCCACTACCACCACCTGTGGGGGAAGATAACCAGACATACTCAGAAACACAAGGAAACATGAACACGGCACCGTCCGTCATAAATGGGCAGGCAAATCCTACCGCCAGCTCCACCTACAGACTTGGTCACAGTCGTAATGAACTTAGCCCAACAGATGCAACAAATGCAACAGGCACAAGCTACTATACAAGCTGCCATAGGCATAACTCCTCCAGCGGCATAGACACCTCCATTGCTAGCAGGACAGGCAAGCACAGCACTAGGGGGAAGTAACACAGTACCCCACGCACCTCAGACTCCTATCATGCAGGCTCATGTATCGAATCCTGAGATAGCTCAAGGTGGATATCAATACCAACCACCTATGTATGGAGCGTATGTTCCGCAGCAACTAGACCACTCCAGACTGGTGGAGCATTTTCTGAAACTGAAGCCCAGAGAATTCAATGGCATGCCAGCAGATCCTTTATGGCCGGCACATTGGGTTGACGAAATGGAAAGAAATTTTATGATGATGATACTAAATGAAGAAGGAAAAGTGTTGTGTGCCACCTTTATGCTGAAAGGAGATGCACACCATTGGTGGAGGTCTACCAGGACTTATTTATTAACAAAGCACGCCCAACTGACTTGGGATATTTATAAAGAGGCGTTCTTTGAGAAGTACTTTCTGAGAAGTTTCAGAGATTCTATGGAAAGAGAGTTCCTGAGTTTATATCAGGTACAGATGACCATGGATGCGTATCAACAACGTTATGAAGAGTTGTTCTTCTTTGCACCCACCAGTATGCAAGAGGAAACCACAAAGACCCGAAGGTTCATCATGGGACTTAGGGGAAGCATCCGCGAGCACGTTCTGGGACATGAAAAGAAAATTTATAATGAAGCGGCACAAATTGCTCGAGTTATAGAATCGAGCCGGAAGGAGAGTTATTTCATGCAAAACAGAGGTATCAAAAGGTCAGCTGGAAATTCTTATAATGGAGGGAATAACAAGACATTCAAACCCTTTCGTGCTCAAGGCTTGACCGCTGCAACCAAGACTACTCACATAGCTCAACAGCAACCGAAGCCAATTACTGAAGGGATAAAATGTTTTAACTGCAACCAAGTGGGACATATAGCAAGGGAATGTCCTAAGCCCAAGAAGTAGCTACATCAAGGACGAGTTTACGCAGTTACAACCGAGGATGCTACCGCATCGTCTGATGTTGTCACAGGTATGACTTACAATTTTAGTTAGTTGTATTACATTGTATGAGCATGTAGACTAAACCAAAACAAATCACAGGTATCGTACCTATTAATGGCATTCCCGCCAGAGTACTCTTTGATTCAGGAGCTACTCATTCCTTTATATCTGTGACGTTTGGAAAGAAGTTAAATCTACCCCTTAAATTCTTAGACTACAAACTACTTGTACGAACACCTATGGGATTAGAAGTGGAGTTAAAAAAATGTTATGGACCATGTCCAGTTCTTATTGATGAAAAGACCTTGGATGCAACCTTGATCCAACTTGAGATGGCAGACTTTAACGTCATCTTGGGAATGGACTGGTTAGTTTGGCATTCTGCGAACCTACTGTGTGCCGAAAAGAAGCTGACATTTAAGGACAAGGAAGGAGTAGAGTTCAGTTTTTCGGGAACCAAACTTCCCCGTAAACGAAAGCTCATACTCTCTGCGCTAAAGGCTAAGAAGTGCCTTGAGAAAGGAGCAGTCGGGTATTTAGTATTTGTGGTCGACCTTACCAAGGAAGCACCACGAATGGAAGATATTGATGTCGTGCATGACTTTCCAGACGTATTTTATGAGGAACTACCAGGATTACCACCCGATCGAGCTACAGAGTTTGTTATAGATCTTATACCAGGAGCCGCACCAGTATCGAAAGCACCTTATAGAATGGCTCTTACTGAACTGAAGGAATTGAAAGTACAACTACAAGAACTACTGAACAAGGGTTACGTTCGCCCTAGCATATCACCATGGGGAGCGCTAGTATTATTCTTGAAGAAGAAGGATGGTAGCGTTCGATTGTGTATAGACTACCAAGAACTGAATAAACTGACAATCAAGAATCGGTATCCATTGCCTCGGATCGATGACCTATTCGATCAGTTGCAAGGTGCCAAAGTGTTCTCCAAGATCGATCTTTGGTCAGGCTACCATCAACTGATGATTAAGGATGGTGTTATTCCCAAGACTGCATTCAGGACCAGATATGGACATTATGAATTTTTGGCCATGACTTTTGGATTGACAAAGGCACCAGCAACCTTTATGGAACTTATGAACCGGGTTTTCCACGACATGTTGGATACGTCGGTTATTGTATTCATTAATGATATATTGGTCTACTCCAAATACGAGGAAACTCATGTTAAGAATCTAAACGCCGCTCTGCATTGACTACGGAAGGAGAAGCTCTACGCAAAATTTTCAAAGTGTGAGTTTTGGCTAAAGGAAGTCGCATTTCTAGGCCATGTAGTATCCGCTGAAGGAACTAAAGTGGATCCCAGCAAGATCGAGGCTATTGTAAAGTGGGAAGCACCAAAGAGCGTTGCAGAAATTAAAAGTTTCTGGGGTATAGCTGGATATTATCGATGATTTGTGGAAGACTATTCCCGAATTGCCGTACCTCTTACCAGTTTGACTAAGAAGGACGAGAAGTTTGTTTAGATGGAAAAATGCGAGAAGAGTTTCCAAACCTTGAAGGCTAGATTGATATCAGCTCCAATCTTGACCATCCCGATTCCAGGACAACCATTTATCTTGTACACCGATGCGTCAGGACTGGGATTAGGATGTGTACTTGTGCAAGGAGAATAAGTAATTGCTTATGCCTCAAGACAACTGAAGACACATGAGAAGAACTATCCCACTCATGATTTGGAACTAGCGGCAGTAGTACATGCTGTCAAAATATGGAGACATTATCTGTACAGAGAGAAATTTCAAAATTAAATTAGACCATAAAAGTCTTACTTATCTATTTAATCAGAAGGAGCTGGATATGAGACAAAGAAGATGGCTGGGACTATTGAAAGACTATGATTGTGATATCTAGTATCATTCGAGGAAAGCTAATGTAGTAGTCGATGAGTTGAGTAGAAAGGCAATGATAAAATCTCAGGGAGAGGTTAGCACAACCGCCACAATGTGTACTACCAGAAAGGTATTCAAACACGGTAATGAGCAGTTTGTGATAGATGCACCAAATGGATCAGCCAACCAAGGGTTTATTCATCGGTTTTCAAATATGTTTGCCGCATTGAAGATTATACCGGATATAGTTGATGAAGTAAAAACAACTATCAAATCAGACCCTTACCTAAGAACGGTACAAGAGGACATCAAAAAAGGTAGGACTAACCCTGACTTCACCTTGGACGAAGAAAAGATACTGAAGTACAATGGAAGAATATGTGTACCCAAAACAGAAAGCTTGGACATTAGACACCGATTGATGAAAGAAGCTCATACCACCATCTATTCGATACATCCTAGAAGTACAAAAATGTATCATGATCTAAAGAAATTATATTGGTGGAGAGGAATGAAAGCAGATGTAGCTAAGTTCGTGTCTCAATGCCTAAATTGTCAAAAAGTAAAGGCTGAACGACAAAGACCGACAGGACTGTTATAGCCGTTATCGGAACCAGCATGGAAATGGGACTGCATCACTATGGACTTCGTCATAGGACTACCATTGACTCCTCGACTAGTTGATGCAGTTTTGGTGATTGTAGACCGCCTGAATAAAACAGCTTGCTTTATACCGATACGACCTCAGTATATACTGGAGAGGTTAGCTAAGCTGTATGTGGATAACATTGTGCGATTACATGGTGTACCTGAATCGATTACATGGTGTACCTGAATGCATTGTGTCTGATAGAGATCCATGATTTACTTCAAAGTTTTGGGAAGGATTACAAAAGGTTATGGGTACAACATTGAAGTTTAGTACCGCATTCCATCCGCAGACAGACGGACAGTCAGAGCATATAATCCAGATTCTAGAAGATATGCTTCAAGCATGTGTGATTGATTTTAAAGGATCATGGGATGAAAAGTTACCAGTGATTGAGTTCGCTTATAACAATAGCTATCAGGCTACCATACAGATGTCACCCTATGAAGCACTGTATGGTCAAAAGTGTCGAACTCCTTTGTTTTGGAATGAAGTTGGGGAACGTAGTATTGTTGGACCGGAATTTGTTGAAGAGACTTGTCGAGTGGTCGATATTATCAAGGAAAAAGTGAGAACAGCTCAGAATCGTCAGAAGAAATATGCAGAGACCCGATGCCGAGACCCTGAATTCGTCGTGGGTGATAAAGTATTTTTAAAAGTATCGCCTATGCGAGGATTGAAACGGTTCGGACAGAAAGGGAAACTAAGTCCAAGATATGTTGGGCCATATGAGATTCTAGCTAAGCGTGGGAAAGTGGTGTACCAGTTAGCACTACCACCATCTATGTCAAGTGTGCATGACGTATTTCATATTTCCTTATTGAAGAAGTATGTCAAGGATCCAACGCACGTTCTGACAGTAGATTTACCTGATTTGACTGATGATTTAACATTTGAAGTAACACTAATGAAATCACCAGCCGAAAGGTTCAACGACTACCCAACCGTGATATCTATTATGTTAAGGTCACCTGGAGAAGTAGAGATATGGAAGAAATTACATGGGAAGAAGAGAATGCTATGTGAAAGCAATACCCTCATTTATTTGACTCGGAAGGTATGTACAATTTTGAGGACGAAATTTTTATAAGTAGGGGGGAGTTGTAAAACCCGTATCAAACTAATCCGGTCTTACCACCTTGAACTAGGTCTATCCATCATGGCCGAGCCAAATGGATCAAGTACGTGAGGGAGATCACGATCCCAGGTATTAAACTGACCCAAAAACACTAAAAATAGGGGGAGGGTCGCAAAACCAGTTAGGCAGGGTCGGACCCCCCAATATAGAAAGTCAGACCCTGAGTTTTAACCAGGGGTTGAACATTTTAGAACCAGGGGTCGACGGGATCTCCGACCCCCTCATCGACCCCCAGTCTGTCGACAAAAACCATGAATTAGGAACTTTCTAAATTTCAATGGGATTCTTTCCTAATCTCAATGGGACTTATTTTGGGAGTTTCTACTCTATAAATAGGACGTCCCTAAGCCTCTTTCACTCCTTTTAGAACCCTAATTGGATTGAGAGAAAGAGAAGAGAAGGAAAAGTGGAGAAGAAGATCAAAGAGAAGGCTTCAGAGAACCAAGCCTAATTCTCAGGTATGGATACTATCTCCATGTAACTCTACAAACCTTAGAATAGATAGTGAAGAGGGAATGATCTAGGAGAAACCCAAATCATCCCCCCATGGTTAGCTTTTCATAGAAAACCATGGGAGAAATCATAAAAGCCATAAAGGTGAATGAACTACGGTTCTAGATCATAAAACATGTGTGGAATGAATTGTAAAAGCAAGCCATAGGACCCCAAACACGAAGAATGGACTGTAGGATGAAAATTTTGACTAAACCCACAGGGGGTCGCACGGGGGGTCAATGGCCAATCGACCTAACCAGACCCTAACAATCGACCCCCAGTGTTCGGGAAGTCCAGATTGTGGGTGGTCGCACCCAGGGTTGATGAAACCTCCGACCCTGGCATCGACCCCCAGTTAACAGCATGCTTTTAAAATCAGAATTAATTCTAATTAAATTCTATCACTTGATTAGGTCTTCTAGTGATATAATATTGATATTTAGTTGAATCTTAAAGCTTGAAAGAGGACCTACGATCAAGCAAAAGTGAGGGAACAAGACCTAAACTAATTGGTTAATAATAAACTTTTTTATTCTTGAGTCTAATGCCATGATTGATTCTATGTGTATATGCTTGTTATGTGCATTCAACATGTCATCCAATATTTCTATTATTACTGTTCATGCATATTTAAATTATTGTTTATAACATGATGATGATGATGATGATAGGAATAGGCATGTGAATGTATGTGTGTGGTTGGTGTGCTTGATGCGAGCGAGTATCAGGGGGAGGTGTCATAGGTAGGGCCTCAGCACTCTAGCTCTATCTCTAACTCAAGTCTTGTCCACTGACATCGTCGCATCGCCATTACCTTAGCAGAACTATTACGTCGTAGGGTATGAGGGGAGGTGGTCTCGGACCGTGTAGTCTCTGACTCTGCCAGGGGGCCTTAGCCCTATCTCTATGGACGTATTGAGGGATGCTGGGGTGAGGCCTTGGATACACTGATTGGTATTAGGATTGGTTAGTTGCGAGTCCAGTTTGCGAGCCCTCGCCAGCAGGGGCTTACGTGTTGGTATGGGCAACGGGTATAGCAATGAACGTGACCTTTGGGTGTACATTGTCCATGGTGGGTGCATGTGGAACGACAATAAACGTTACCTTTGGGCGGCTTCACACACTCGTGTATAGAGGTGCGGCGTCAATAAACGTGACCTTTGGCCACCTATCCTTTCTATAGCACGTTGCAAACTTATTTACCAGACCAAAGATATGAACCGAATGCATGCATATGTTTGTTGCATTGTTTTGTTTGCTCACTGAGCCAGGATGTGTGCTCATCCTCTCGGCGTCAAATATTTTTAGTTGATGATGCAGGTACTACGGTTTAAGATTATATGAGTGCTCCGGTGTATGCGCGTGTTGCTGTAATGGAAACTGAACACTTAGTAGATACGCATGACCCCTCATGCGAGTGCAACTCATGCGTATTCTATTAGGATTTTATTTGAATTTATAAAGGGATGTAATTGATATTTTATTTATTTATGTCTCAGTTGGTACAACAATAACTTGATATTTTAATTATGATTATTACAGTTAGAGTTCTCAGTTCATTTACTATAAGACTTCCGCTACTGTGTATTTATTCTGATTATGGTTGTGGATGTGCATGGTTTATTTTTAATGGATATGGCCTATTAGAGATCCTAGTTGAACCGTTGGTTTATTAGCGGTTCATCACACCGTTCTGAGTGGTACAGAATTTGGGGTGTGACAGTACAAATGAGTGGAGGACAGATGTGCCACCAAAAAGATGGAAATTTCAAAGTTTTTACAAAGTACATCATCTGCAAGCAAGAGATACATGATGAATGATCAATCCCAAAATTAAAGAATGAGGTCATTGGAATACCAAAAAAAAAAAAATTCAAGCCTATGTTTTATCTACATCAATAATGAGAGGTTGTCACATCAGATAGAAGGTGATGATTAACTTCCAGAGGACAGCATATGGATTCACCATTCAGATAAAATCACATACTAGATGAGCAATCACAAATGTTCATAAAGTTTACAGAAGATCAGAGTACTAACTGGGGCAAAGATGTTCTATCTGATTGGAAATGTTTGGAAGAAGAAGATTCAAATCCAATATTGAAAGTCATGATTCAACTTTGCGATTAAGCGAAGCACTGCATTATGTGGCCTCCACATCCAAAAAAAAAAGAAGAAGAAAAAAAGAAAAGAAAATAGTAAGATGTTGAATGGCATTGGAGCTCGAAAGTAAACCAATTGTCCCTCTCATTTCAAGAGGATGGTAGTTCCAATCAAAGCCTGATAGCAAGTGCGATCGTTCTTCGAGATTCACATCATGTTGGACTGGACTTTTGATTTTGGCCAATTACATCCCATCTTTACAGGAGATGATCTCATCACTTCTTCATCATCAGAGAAAGATTTATCATCACCATTGTACTCTCTCTCCTGTCTATCAATCTGACGGCCTTCTAAGGAGTCTCTATCACAAGCCCTTCTTTTGATTATCAATTTTTATGGCATTGTATATAGTGATCATGTCATCATTTTATGTAAAAATTTATGAATCTGACTGGAACTCTCATCTGTCGTTCATTACATCCGATGGCTTTCCAAGATTCCTATAAGCCCTTCATTTCTCATAAAATGGGATCTTCTCAGTAAGATAAACCCATTCTACATAAACAACCAAACACTCTCCCAATGCTAGACCCATGTGGACAGTTTCACATCAGTCCTCCCGGACCTTCAACATCAATACTTGTCAATAAACTAAAAGATTTCAAGCCCAGATATGATCGCGACTGATTCAGCATCTCGATGTAGCTTGTTGAGACACGTATTCCATCTGAACATCCCCAAGAAAGGAAAACATAATTCGGCACCATTTTTAATTTTGGTGTGGGACTGCATTTCCCTAAGGTCGCTTTTAGTGATGATTCAAATAGTTGCCCGCCTATCAATGCGTGTATGTGTCAACTTAAACAGTGGGGCAAGGCTATCCATTTGTCATGAAAGTCATGCCGTTCGGATTTCCCCTAAGGGTTTCAGACCATTGGATAGGACCATAATTTTGGCAATATCTCACCATATTAGGACTCTTTATTCAACCCAAGATGGGGTTTGCAAAAAAAATAAAAAAATAAAAATGAGAGAAGAAAATTCAACGAAAAATTAAAAAACGAAGAGAATAAAAGAAACCTCAGCAAGGAAAAGCAACCCAAGAATCCTCAATGAGCAACCCATAATACCTCGGTGGGGATAGGCGACCTGATGCAACCCTAAAGCATTGCCCTCATTAGCCCTTCATAGAAAAATCCAGTGGTTCATGTGGACAAGTGTCATACCCAGTCTACCCTCCATAAGGAAAGGAACCCTTCATGCTCTCCAGTGAATCATACTCAGAGGAGTTGAACAAACCATCATTTGTTTGCCTTTTAGGCTCCATAGCATTTCCTTTCAACAAAATTCTATCTTCAAATCCTTTTGTCATGTTTGGGAGAGAGCAACTTCTCATGGCCTAGTTACGGATATAGCCAAATTCATCAAATCATCAGCTCCCTCATTTTTCAAGATTCAAGAAGGGCTTATCTAAGAAGTCACTTTCTGCAATCAATCTGTCAATCTTCCCTTGACCTTGGATGCATGGTCAAATTCTTGATGCAATCCAGATTCAACCTAGTTCTAACTCAGTTAGGTTGTCCGTTCCTTCTATCTTGCCCCTAGCACACTATAGTAGTGGTCTGTCACAACATGCAGACACTGGGGCATAGATATACCCTATGTAAAGGAATTGAACTTGATCATGAGCATTACATCTAGGATCCATTGTCTAGTCTGAAGTTACTGACTTTTCTAGTCAATAGAAGTAGGTCCGTCTAAGTTGGTTTTTGCCAATTTCTCAGTTCTCTCAATCCTATTGATGAAGAAAATCCAATGTGGTCGCTCACCTGTTAGGATTTGGTCACCAAATTCTCTGAAGGAACGCTTCGAATCCTTTGCTCCTCATGTCTACTTTGGGACCATGGATCATTCATCTTTCAAAATTGGCACAACAATGTGGCAAAGCCCTGAGCTTTTCATAAGCCTAGATCAAGGGCCAAACCCATGTCATATTTCATCGCCGCTTGGCTATTCTACCAATTTGGTCTACCATAGTGCACAGTCAAAGAACTTAGTTGACCAGATGCCCCTCGACAGTTTAACATCAAGGTCAATCAATAAATTCACTTTGGTTAGAGACTGTCAAGCTCCCCTCATTCTTTTCCAAAATCCTCGTTAGAATTTCTTTCAATCCAAAATCCAACAACACCAATGTTGGCTGAAGAAAATCATCACTTTCAAATTACATGGAACCCTTCCAAGGGAGCAATCAAGTCATCACTACCGTGCTGAAATTGAGTCAAACTTACAGTACCAAGTCATAAATGACAAATTTCAAATCTAAGTATCATGCTAGCAAAGTCCATGACACCATTTCCATTGATGCCATGTTTTATGCCTTCACTAATAAAGCAGGGGCAAAAAAACCTTGAAAAACTGCCAAGGAATTCACCATCATTTCAAATATGTCCAGCACTCTATAGGTTCAAACTCAACAAAGACTTCCTGTGTGGGTCACTTTCGAGCATCCTAAAGGTTTATAGCAATAAGGCTACTCTAGTTTCCATTCTCGAAGGTTCATAGCCATAGAGCTTCCAAGAAGGATATTCCAATTTTCAATCCCGATGGTCCAAAGCTGGTAGGAACTTCAAAGATGAGTCATTCAGTATCACTCTATAAGTGACCTTCTGAGTTCAAGCTCATTGCAGAATCAATAGCAAATTTCTCACCCTAAAAGTGACCTTCTGAGTTCTCAATCAATAGTAAATTCCTCACCCTAAAAGTGACCTTCTGAGTACTTGCTCATTTCATAATCAAATGTAGAGCCCTAGCTCATCTAAAGTTCAAATCAATCTCAGCTTATTAGTGAATCAAATGTAGAGCCCTAGCTCATTCAAAGATCAAGTCAATCTCAACTTATTAGTAAATCAAATGTAGAGCCCTAGCTCATTCAAAGATCAAGTCAATCTCAGCCTACAAGTGAATAAAACGCAGAGCCCTAGCTTATTCAGAAAATCAATCTCAGAATCTCAATCAAAAGAGCCTCAGTTCAATCAAAGAAAAGACAGCAAGTCCTCCATCCATACAAATCAAAGCCGAGCCCAAACTCATGCAGCCAGCCTTGTATTCACAGCCTAGCTCTATACAAGAAGAGGTTCCAAGCCTACAAACTAGCCTTGTATTCATAGCCTAGCTTCATACAAGAAGAGGTTTATCAGCCTACAAATGGATCAAGTTGGGTTCAAGCCCACGCGTACCTAGCATCATGAGTCCCACCTCAGCAAGAAGAGGTTCCTAGCCTACAAATGAGCCTTGTATTCACAGCCTAGCTTCGTACAAGAAGAGGTTCATCAGCCTACAAATGGATCAAGCCGGGTTCAAGCCCGCACATACCTTGTATCATGAGTTCCACCTCAACAAGAAGAGGTTCTCAGCCTACAAATGAGCCTTGTATTCCCAGCTTAGCTTCATACAAGAGGAACAATCATCAATCTTCCAAGAAGAGCAAACCTTCTTGCCAGTCGAACTACGTTCTGGGCTTGATTTCTAGGACACCCTTAGAATAGATAGGCAATTTAGGACAAATTACCCTAAGTGCAACCCAATAAGCAATCTCACTCATATCCCAAAAATTTGGTTCTTTTTTATCTTTAGCCTTCAATTGGTAACAATCTCGGCTAAAGAGGGGCATTTATAAGCACCCCATTTTTGTCACCCTCAGCATAAGTGAACCAATATGGCAGATTTTTGACTTTTAACCCAAGGGTTTGTGATTCTCTAATGAACCCCACAGCAGGGTCATGGGTTATTACCTACTTGGATGAATAGATCGTTATAATTATCTTCGAAATGAGATCGGAATCATCAAATTCTCACGTCAAACAAGGAAGATATCGCAGTTTGAAAGTGATAGGGCATTTACGTAATTATCGATGATGCATGCATTATCATTCAAACTTCAAATCATCATATCTTGATCATCTGATATCGGAATCAGATGATTCAATGACCAATATTCTTTATTTTCAGTCCTCTTCAAAGTGGACGTGAAAAATCCCAGACGAACGTCACCGGTGGGCCCCATGCAAGCTTTCATGCAAAATTATCGTTAGAACTTCAAAGCTTTATATCTTTGTCGTTCAACGTCGGATTCAAATGATTCCAAGGCTATTATTCCTTATTTGTGATGTTCTACAAAGTGGACGTAAAAAATCTCGGGTAGAAGTCTCCGAAGGGTCCCATGCAAAATTACACATGGAAATGATCATTTAATCTTTAGAAATTCATATTTTGGTCATCCCATATCCAAATCAGATGATTTCAGTTTCAATATGTTCTATTTTTAGTACTCTACAAAGTAGACATAAAGGATTTTTGGTAGAAGTCTCCGAAGGATCCCATGCAGAATGGTCAGCCAAATTATCGATAATTGGCCTGCTTAAACTTCAAAAATTCATAAGTTGGCCATTTTATTTCCAAATGAGGTGATTCAAGTTCCAATATTTCTCATTTTTAGTGTTCTACAAAGTGAATGTAGAAAATTTAGAATAGAGACTATCGAAAAATTCCATGTGGAATGGTGGCAGAAATAGACTAAAAAAAGTCAAATTTGGTCCAAACCAGTTCAACCCAACCTAATCCAACTCAGCCCGACCCAGCTCAGACCAATCTGGACCAAGTCACGTCAGCCCCCATAAGCATGCATTTCTTTTATATATATTTATATAATGTATAATATGTTATTATATATATATATATACATATATATATATATATATATATATATATATATATATATATATATATATATATATATTATAAGAAAGAGAAGAGAAGCCATGAGATTGAGATTGAGGAAAGAAAAAGAAAGATTGAGAAGGAGAGAAAACGTGAGGGAGAGGGTTTTTGGTTTTAGGTAATAAAAAGCCGTAAGATTGAGATTGAGAAAAAGAATGATTTTTTTTGAAAGATAAAAAAAAAAGAAATTAAGAGAGAGACAGACAGATGGAGAGGTAGAAGATGGAAAGAGAGAGCAGATGGAAAGGGAAAGAATAAAGGAAAGAACAAAAGAAAAAAAAAAGAAAGGAGAAAAGATATTGGAGAGAGATTGAGCGATCTACAAAAAAAGAAAGAAAATCTATTGAATGGAGAGGGACGGCCAAAGACCAGAAGAAGAAGAGGGATCGGTGAGATAAAGAGAAAACGTGGGAGGCCAAAATAGAAAAAAGAAAAGAAAGAAAAAAAAGTAATAAATAATAAATAAAAATGGAAGGGAGATCTAAAAGAGGAGATATCTAAAAGAGGAGAGAGAGGCGAGAGCTAAATCTAAAAGAGGAGAGAGTGGGGATATCTAAAAGAGGAGAGAGAGGCGAGATCCAGTAGAGAAAAATTAGAAAAGAGGACAGACCGAGTAGAATCAGGTGGGTAAAAAAAAGAAAAATAAATAAAAACAGAAGAAGGGGATCAAGAGTGGGGGATTGTCGAAAGGAGAGGAGAGGGCGGTGGAGAAAATTAGAGAGAAGGGAGGAAGAGAAACCGAAAAGAAGAAAAGAAGAAAATCGGAAAAGAGGGAGACCGAGAAGAGAAGAGATCAGAGAGAATTGAGAGAGGAAGACAGAGCATTCAGAAAAAGAGAGCAGAAAGAGAGGAACTAAGTGGGAGGGAGAAATAAAAAAATCAGAACCAGAGAGAAAGAGAGAGGGAGCAGAAAAAATAAAAAGAGAAGAAGGGGATCAATAGTAGGGGATTGCCGAAAGGAGAGGAGAGGGCGGTGGAGAAAAGAGAGCAGAAAGAGAGGAACTGAGCGGGAGGGAGAAAGAAAAAAATCTGAACCAGAGAGGAAGAGAGAGGGAGCAAAAAAAAATAAAAAGAGAAGAAGGAGATCAAGAATGGGGGATTACCGAAAGGAGAGGAGAGGGTGGTGGAGAAAAGAGAGTAGAAAGAGAGGAACTGAGCAGGAGGGAGAAAGAAAAAAATCAGAACCAAAGAGGAAGAGAGAGGGAGTGGAAAGAAGAAGAAAAACAAGGGGAGACGAAGAAGAGAGATGAAGAAGAGAGGGAGAAGAGCTGAAGGAGAACCCTGCGATTCAGATCACAATCACACCTCTCCACCGATCTGTAGCATTACCACAATCTGCCAGCAAACACATCTATAAGCACCACCAACCCAACCACCGACCTACAACCTTCCCATCTAGATCTCCACCTGCAGGCCACTTATTACCATCCTCCTTTAATCTCATTAACACCTCATCTTATTTCACCAAGTCTAGCTGCAAAAAAAAAAAAAAAAAAACCCAACCATTGATGCTTGTTATAGCAGCAGCAATCCCCAACAGCCCACTTGTCATCCCATCAAAATCACTCCCCACTCCAACCATATCGTCAACATTCTCCCGCCTATCCATTCCTCAAAACCGAACCTGATTCAACACCTCACAAGCCACTTCCCTGCTGAAATCCAATAAACCCGATCTGCTGTACCAGCATACCACATCATCCCATTGCTTGTCCGCCACCTTCAACTCCTTATCACCTACCTTGCTGTCATCACCGCAAGCACCACCTCTCTGTACCATCATCTATGACTCCATCAGAATCCTTCCCGTAACTCCATCAAATCCTCTCCCTCAAAACCTTACATCACCACCTGGTCTAGCCAACTCACCATTGGTAATCCTATAATCAACATCTATTCAAAATTCCATTCCAACCTGTCCCTACCCAACCATTAAGCCCACTCATCTTTGCCACCTGTACATGCAACCACCCCCACTGGTTCATCACCTAACCACTGAATCCTAGGCCATGCAATCTGTCCCAGGCCTGAATTGGATTCCAATCCATAGATCGCTCCAACACCAAGGTTTCAAGAAAAAACCTCCAACTGTCTCGTTAGATGAATGAGTTGATGCTGCTTCTCGTAATGGAATTTTATCCTTGACAGTTTCTGAAGTCAGGTATGTCACTCTACTCTCTTAACGTTCATCTTTGAACAATTTTTGTGATATGAACTGATTTTATTTTTGTTTATTCGATCCTGATCTCTTAATAATATGTGTGGATTGAAAGTTGTTCTATGATGATTCTGATTTCCTAATAAGCTTGTGTTATTTAGACTTGATTTAGATCTGTTTTGATATGCTGGAAATGCATGGATTAAGTGTGTGGTGTACAGACCATTTTAAGCTTTATAATTGTAGGAACATTAAATCAGATTTGGTGGCTGATTTATTTTTTTTGGATTTCTCCCAAAGCTTATGAACTTTTAATTTAGTGTGTTTCCATTCATATGGTTGATCACATATTTTTGGGTTTATAATATTATAGGAGTTCGGTCTTGGTCAGTTTATCTCAAAAAAAAAAAATTCTTTATGACACAATTCCACTTATTTAGATTAAATTGGCCTAGATTCACTAATTTTGGTCGGGTCGGTCCAATTCCACCAATTTGAGTTGGTTTAGTTAAATCCCATTGGTTTGGGCCATTTGGGCTAGATGCCGTATTTGGACTCACCACTTTTGGGCACATTGCCGTATTGGATATATTGCTTTGAATGCTATAGTGGCTTTCTTCCCATTTCATGATACATTACCACTTTTGGGATATTGTCACTTTTGGCTCTGTTGGTCACATTGCTCATTGCCATATTTTGGATATCATAGACTGTTTCACCATATTTCAATACCACATCATTGCTCACCATCTATGAACGTTACATTGAATTCTCACTCTCACTGCTATGTTCGGATGCTCATTGCCATGTTTAGATGCTTATTGCTACATTTAAAGTATCCACATGCTATATTTGGATAAATTACCACATTTAGAGCATTCATATGCTTTGTTTAGATTGTTCACATACCATGTTTGCCATATTCCATGGTTGCTATATTTGGTAGAGCAAAAAGATATTTACCATATTTAGCAAAATCTTAATTTCTTACCATTTTTAAGTCTTACTATGCTTAGAAAATAGTATATAAGATCTTACCTTTTGAATGATTCATACCATATTTTGCAATCTATGTTTGGTACTTACCATGTTGATATATAGATACATACATCAGTTTCTTACCATGTTAGGTCTTACCATGCTTAGGAAATAGCATATAAGATCTTATTTTTTTTGGATAATTCATGCCATATTTGCATTTCTATGTTTGGTACTTTTCATATTGATATATAGATGCATATATTAGGTCTTGCCATGCTTAGATTAGCATATTAGATCTTGTCATATAGGTTTTTACCTTATTTTCAATACATGCCATGTTAAGAAAATTTTCATAATCTTACTATATGTTGAGATAGTTACCATAAATATCATACATTGCCATATTTAGATTAATAATTTATTTTCGGTAATAATTTAATTTATGCAACACCCTAGTTGAACTGCCATGTATGCACACTTCTAGAAGACAATCTAGGCGTGGGGACGTGCACTTAGGCACCCACATTCTTGGGAAGGACATAATGGAAAATAATAAAAATCTTAATAAGGAAAGAGAATGCTTTGTCAAACATTCCAAAATTAGAACTTAGGATGACAAGGGTAGCTCAGGATGATTTATGCCCCTCAGTAAACCCTAGACCTATAATAGGTTCTCAATCCTAACCTAGAATAGGTTCTAAACCCTAAACCTAGAATAGGTTCTCAATCCTAAACCTAGAACAGGTTCTAAACCCTAAACCTAGAATAGGTTCTCAATCTTTAACCTAGAACAGGTTATTTCAACTAGGCCCGAACTACACGGATTCTGATTCCTAGGTCAAACCCTAGGATACGTAGGCCATTTGGGAGAAAGCTAAATTCGGATCCACACCTTAGTCCACTCGGACTATCCATAAATCCACTAGGATATTTACCCATATTTTGACCCAAATAGGGTTATCCAGCCCGAATTTTGTGGATTCTGATTCCTAGGGTAAACCCTAGGATACGTAGGCCATTTAGGAGAATTCCAAATTTGGATCCACACCTTAGTCTACTCGGACTATCCATAGATCTACTAGGTATCCATCCATCATCCCGAACTACGTAGATTCTGATTCCTAGGGCAAACCCTAGGATACATAGGCCATTTGGGAGAAACCCAAATTAGGATCCATACCTTAGTCCACTCGGACTATCCATAGATCCACTAGGATATCTATCCATATTTTTTACCTAAATAGGGTTATCCACATTCTAACCCAGAAAGGATTATCCATATTCTAAACCAAATAGGGTTATCCATATTTTGACCCAAAAATGGTTATCCGCATTCCAACCCAGAAAGGGTTATCCACATTTTGACCCAAATAGGGTTATCCACATTCAGACCCAGAAAGGGTTATCCATTCTTAGATCCACTAGGACTATCTATCAATTCTCATGGACTATCCAGATCCTAACCCATAGGATTTCTCATCCTTTCAAGCTTAAACTTCAACTTGAATAATAAACTTAATCATGCACAAGCATAAATCACAGCCATAAATTTTAATCACACCTGAACTACGATGGTGAACCTGATTTTTGAAATAATTTCGTAATACATGGGTAATCTGATGGATACGGATTCGGTTCAATGATATTAAACCACTTGGTTTGGTTCGGTTTAATAAATAGAGTCTAGCATAGGAAAGGTATAGGAGACCGATTTCGATCGGGTGATTTGGGTGCCTAACCCCTTCCCATAACCGTAACCTGATGCTTACCCAATCTCTGATGGACCAGAAATCCAATCTAATGGTCATGAGTCAATCGAAGTCTTACCTTAGGGTGAGATTTTACATTTCTAATGTAAGACCCATATCGAACTAACCGGTCTTACCACCTTGTACCAGGTTTACCCATCATGGTCGAGCTAAATGGACCAAGTGCGTGAAGGAAATGGCGAAACCAGGTACTAAACTGACCCAAAAATAGTAAATGGGAGGGCAGGGTCACATACCTAGGTATGCAGGGTCGACCCTCCCTCACATAGAAGTCAGACCCCTGATTTTTCACTAGGTGTCGGACAACTTAGGAAGTGAGGGTCGACGGGATCTCCGATCCCCTCATCGACCCCCTTTTTGCCGATAGAAACCACAAATAGGAAACTTTCCAAATTTTAATGGGATTCCTTTCTAATCTCAATGGGACATATTTTTAGAGATTATACTCTATAAATAGGACATCCCTAAGCCTCTTTTACTCCTTTTGAAACCCTAATTGAGAGTGAGAGAAAGAGAGGAAAAGAAGAAGAGAAGGAAAGTTGAAGAAGAGGACCGAATTGAAGAATTCAGAGAAATCTCTAAATCTCAGCAAACCTAAGGTATGGGCAAGCTTTCTATTTGATAATCTAAGACCTTAGAATAGTTCATGAAGAGAGTATGGTCTAGGAGAAACCCAAATCATAAACCCATGGGAAGATTTCGATGAAATCCATGGAGAAATCATGGTAGACAAGGTAAGGAAGAAACCTAGTGTTATAAGCCATAGAACAAGCCTAGAATGGATTGTGGAAGTAAGCCATAGGACCCAAACGTAAAGGAATGGACTGTAGAATGAAAATCTTGACTCTACCCACCAGGGGTCGCACGTGGGGTCGATTGGGAATCGACCCTACCAGACCACAAGATCGACCTCAAGTATTCGGGAAGTCCAAAATAGGGGTGGTCACACCCAAGGCCGATGGAACATCCGACCCTGGCATCGACCCTACCCTAGGGGTCGATGTAGACTGCTACCCTACCTGCGACCCACCCTGCGACCGGTGCTTAAAAACAAGCCTAATGATGCCGGAATGACTTCTAACCAAAATCTATCGACTTGTTACATTTTCCTATTGATATAAAAGTGGTTTTAAAGCTTGAAAGAGGATCAACACTCAAGCAAAGGTGAGGGAACAAAACCTAAACGAATTGGCTAGTAATAAACTATTTTTATTTCTTGATTCCAATGCCATGACTGATTCTATGCGTGTATGCTTGTATGTGCATTCAATATGTCATCCAATATTCCTGCTATTACTGTTCATGTATATTTAATTTTGTTTATTTATAACATGATGATGCTACGAATAGGCATGTGAATGTATGTGTGTGGTTAGTGTACATGGTGCGGGTAGGGGATGGTATCAACTGGTATAGCCATGCCATTTTCATGGGGTGTATATTGTGCCATGGTTCTACTCAAGTCATGTCCACTAACATCGTCATATCGCCATTACCTTAGCAAAACTATTACGTCGTAGGGTATCAGAGGAGGTGGTCTCGGACCTTGTAGTCTTCGACTCTATCGGGGGGCCTTAGCTCTATCTCCATGGATGTATTGAGGGATGCTGGGGTGAGGCCTTGGATACACTGTTTGACATTAGGATTGGTTAGTTGTGAGCCAGTTTGCAAGCCCTCGTCAGCAGGGGCTTACGTGTTGGTATGGGCAACCGGTACAGCCATGCTGTTTTCATGGGGTGTATATTGTCCATGGTGGGTGCATGTGGGACGACAGTGCCGATACTCATTGGGCGGATTCACACACTTGTGTATAGAGGTGAGGCAGCCACCGAACATTTCTATAGCACATTGCAAACTTATAAATCAGACCACAGATATGAATTGAATGCATGCATATGTTTGCTGCATTGTTTTGTTTGCTCACTGAGCCATGATGTGTGCTCACCCTTTCGACGTTGAATATTTTTAGTTGATGATGCAGGTACCACGGTGGAAGACTATATGAATATTTCTGTGTACAGACACATCGCTGTGATGGAAGCTGAAGACTTAGTGGAAACGCATGACTCTTTATGCGAGTGCAATGCATGCATTTTTTATTAGATTTTGATTTGAATTATTAAGGAAATGTAATTGATATTTTATTTACTTATGTCTCAGTTGATATAACATAATTTGATACTTTATTTATGATTATCACAGCTAGATTCCTCAGTTCATATATTACTAAAACTTCCGCTATTGTGTATTTATTCTGATTATGGTTGTGGATGTGTATGGTTTTATTTTCAACGGACACAGCCTATTAGAGATCTTCGTTAAACCATTGGTTTATTAACGGTTCATCACACCCTTCTGAATGGTACAGAATTGGGGTGTGACAACTTGGTATCAGAGCTCTCAGGCCCTGTCTGTGAAACCAGTATACTTCCACAAAAATTTGTGAACTAAGATAGGATAAAAATTTAAAAGCTGTAATAATAACACACCATAAGCATCTGTGTTGTTTGAGACAAAATTGAAAGAGAATAATGCATCTATTAAATGAGAAATAAATTTATATACACCCAAAAGAAGAACAAACATATATATACATGACTAAAGCAGAGTACAGTCCACAACCCGGACAGTTACTCTGAAGTTCAAAAAGAAAGACAAAAGAGAATACATCATGGAACTGGAGGTGCTAGAAGAGGAGGTGCCTCACGATCTCTATCATAGTCCTCAGCATACACCCTAGTCAACCAGGCCACCTGAGTCTGGGTCACCTGGAGACTAGCTGCCAGCTCGGCCATCCGCTGATCCAATGCGCGCTGGGCCTCCCTAATCTCACGCAACAGCCCCATCATGTCATCCGAAGGTGTATACGAAGGACTAGCTGAATAAGAAGGACCAGCTCCTGTAGCATGAGTAGGTGATGGAGGAGGTATGGCATCCATATCCATGTACAAGCGATCATCATCACCCCCATGAACCCCTGCTCCAGAGGCTGCTGCTGCTGCCTCAGCGTTAGCCATCTCCACTCGAGTACGTGGACGCACCAGAGCGTTCCTCTCCTCGTCGCTGACCTGGGCTTCCCGCATGCCCATCTTGCAGATGGCCTCCCATTCCAAAGGTGACGAGAAGGATTTTTCTTGAATCTTCATCCGTCATGTCAACACCTAGGCGGGTCAGTAGCATAGAGATCATGCGTCCATATGGCAGGTTGCCAGTATGACTGGGCAACGTAGTGCTGATCATCGTCCGCATGATGATGTAAGGAAGGCAGACGGGCTTCGTAGTGCAGATACATTACAATAGATACCGGGTCAACTGGGAGATCCTATCGTAATGCCCACTCTAAGGTATCAGGTTGTGCTGGATAATCTTGCAGTACACCCGAGGCTCTGTAAGAAGATAGAGCGCTTTCATCTCCCAACGATCTTCTCTGATGATCTGGCGGTCAATCTCAGCTCTCATTTCCAATGAAAAGAATTGGGGCTCTCTAGGAGCACAGAACACCAAGGGGCCGTCATATGAAATGCCCAACAAGTCGGCTAGCTACCGATAATCGAATGAAATCTCGACCCCCTTGACGTAGCTGGTGATCCGAAGCTCTCTACCCCTCTCTGTATCGTTGTAATCTCCCACTAGCTGGAGATTACAGTAAAACTGTCGCACCAAATCTGGCCGAGTGCAGGCGTCATAGGTGATCACAGGAAGCCAACCCATGTCCCCAAAAGTCCTCTCTACATCAAACAAGGCCAGGCTAGCCAAGTCTACCCGGCGACCTACTTCTACCTTCTTACGAGAATAGTGGGCATACTGTGTCTCTGCCTCGTTAGAACGGAAGCGGACTGGGTCATGAACCCTGGGTACTTTGGTACGAGCCATAGTATCTGCAAAAACAAAGAGAAACAGATATTGGGTTAGTAAAGATGAAAAACCCAAAAATTTTGACAGTATAACGACATAAATTGATCAAAAGCCTCACTTTTCACCCATACACGTGGGCAGGAGGACTTATAAAGGTTTTAAACGATCCTACAAGACTCATACAGTTGGAAATTTCATTTAAAGAGATCGAATTTAAAGAAATTTCAAGAAATTCAAAAATCTCGACAAATTAGGGCAAAAACGGGAAAATTCAAGTTTCTCGATAACCAACCGATGAAACTCAAATATTTTTTAGGGCTTTCGTCCATTGAGTTGCCAACAAAAAAAGCCCCCAATAAAAATCGAATTTTTACGATTGGAAAAAGTTTAATTTGAAGAAAACGAGTTAAATGAGCAAAAACCTAGCTAAGTAAACCTAAAAACATGAAAATGTAGAGAACATGCCTGTAGACGAGGTGTGGACATCGAAATAAGAAGCAAATAGCACCAAAGAGTCCTAGTTGGCACTATAGTAACTCAGAGGGACGAGCCGAGTTGGAAAGGAGGAGGAAGAATGAGAAATGGATTCAAAATCGGAAATAAAAACCTGATTTTTAGTTCGAGGGTCAGAGAATTCGACCAAGACATCCGACCCCCTCCGACCCCCTCATCGACCCCCAGCTCTTGGGAAGAATCAGTGATTCCTCAAGGTCGCATACTAAGGGTCGGACATCCATCGACCCCCACCATCGACCCTGCAGTGAAAATACAGCATTTTCGACAGAATGATCTAAAAAATTTGAAATTTACATTTGTTAGTGGTTTTAAAATATGAGAATGAAGCATATAATGATTACCTCACGTGTTCTATGATTTTCAGGCATTCCCACTACCAGATTAGATAATGGCTGGACACAGAGTAACCAGACAAAGTCGTAACTCTATCCCACCACCACCACCTGTGGGGAAAGACAGCCAGACACACCCGGAAATACAGGGGAATACGAACACGGCACCATCCGTAATTAATTGGCAGACAAATCCTACAAAGCTGCCAGCTCCACCTACAGACCTGGCTACAGTCATAATGAACTTGGCCCAACAACTGCAGCAAATACAACAGGCATAAGCTACTATGCAAGCTGCCATAAGCATGACCTTTCCAGCTGCATAGACGACACCGATGCCAGCAGGACAGGAAAGCACAGTACCAGGGGGAAGCAACACAGTACCCCACGCACCTCGGACTCCCATCATGCAGGCTCAAGTGCAGAATCATGAGGTAGCTCAAGGTGGATATCAATACCAGCCACCTATGTATGGGGCGTATGTCCAGCAACAACTAGACCACTCCAGACTGGTGGAGCATTTTCTGAAAATGAAGCCCAAAGAATTTAATGGCAAGCCAGCAGATCCTTTATGGCCGGCACACTAGGTTGACGAAATGGAAAGAAATTTTATGATGTTGACAGTAAATGAAGAAGAGAATGTATTGTGTGCCACCTTTATGCTGAAAGGAGATGCACACCATTGGTGGAGGTCTACCAGGACATATTTATTAACAAAGCACGCCCAACTGACTTGGGATATTTATAAGGAGGCACTCTTTGAGAAGTACTTTCCTAGAAGTTTCAGAGATTCTATGGAAAGAGAGTTCCTGAGTTTATATCAGGGGCAGATGACCGTGGATGCATATCAACAGCGTTATGAGGAGCTGTTCTTCTTTGCACCCGCCAGTATGCAAGAGGAAAACACCAAGACCCGAAGGTTCATCATGGGACTTAGAGGAAGCATCCGCGAGCATGTTTTGGGACTTGAAAAGAAAATCTATAATGAAGTGGCACAAATTGCTCGAGTGATAGAGTCGAGCCAGAAAGAGAGCTATTTTGCTCAAAATAGGGGAATCAAAAGGCCAAATGAAAATTCTTACAACGGAGGGAACAATATTCAAACCCTTTCGTACTCAAGGCATTAATGCTGCAGCCAAGACTACCCCCGCAGCTCCACAGCAACAAAAGCAAGTCAGTGAAGGAGTAAGATGTTTTAACTGCAATCAAGTAGGGCATATTGCAAGGGAGTGTACTAAGCCCAAGAAGCAACTACAACAAGGCAGAGTTTACGCGGTTACATCCGAGGATGCGGCCGCATCGCCTGATGTGGTCACAGGTATGACCTGAATCTTATCATTTTGTGTTACATTATGTGAGCATGTAGACTAAACCAAAACAAATCATAGGTATCATACCTATTAATGGCATTCCCGCCAGAGTACTCTTTGATTCAGGAGCTGCTCATTCTTTTATATCTGTGTCATTTGGAAAATAGCTAAATCTACCCTTTAAATCCTTAGACTACAAACTGCTTGTACAATCACCTATGGGATTAGAAGTGGAGTTAGAAAAAGATTATGGGCCATGTCCAGTTCTGATTGATGACAATACTTTGGATGCAACCTTGATCCAACTTGAGATGGCAGACTTTGACGTCATCTTGGGAATGGACTGGTTAGCTCGACATTCTGCAAATCTATTGTGTGCCAAAAAGAAGCTGACATTTAAAGACAAAGAAGGAGCAGAGTTCAGTTTTTCGGGAGCCAAACTTCCCCGTAAACGAAAGCTCATACTCTCTGCATTAAAGGCTAGGAAGTGCCTTGAGAAAGGAGCAGTTGGGTATCTAGTATTTGTGGTCGATCTTACCAAAGAAACACCACAAATGGAGGATATTGATGTCGTACGTGACTATCCAGATGTATTTCCTGAAGAACTACCAGGATTACCACCCGACCACGCTACAGAGTTTATTATAGATCTGATACCCGGAGCCGCAACAATATCTAAAGCACCTTATCGAATGGCTCCTACTGAATTGAAGGAATTAAAAGTACAACTACAAGAACTGCTGGACAAGGGTTACATCCGACCTAGCATATCACCATGGGGAGTGCCAGTATTATTCGTGAAGAAGAAGGACGGTAGTGTTCGATTGTGTATAGACTACCGAGAACTAAATAAACTGATAATCAAGAATCGGTATCCATTGCCTCGGATCGATGACTTGTTCGATCAGTTGCAAGGTGCCAAAGTGTTCTCCAAGATCAATCTTCGGTCAGGCTACCATCAGTTGAAGATTAAGGATGGTGATATCCCCAAGACAGCATTCAGGACCAGATATGGACATTATGAATTTTTGGTCATGTCTTTTGGATTGATTAATGCGCCAGCAACCTTTATGGAAATTATGAATCGGGTATTCCACGATATGTTGGATACGTCGGTTATTGTATTCATCAATGATATATTGGTCTACTCCACAGACGAGGAAACTCATATTAAGAATCTAGACGCCGCTCTACAGCGATTACGGAAGGAGAAGCTCTACGCCAAATTTACAAAGTGCGAGTTTTGGCTAAAGGAAGTCGCTTTTCTAGGCCATGTTATATCCGCTGAAGGAATTAAAGTGGATCCTAACAAGATCGAAGCTATTGTGAAGTGGGAAGCACCGAAGAGTGTTGCAGAAATTAGAAGGTTCTTAGGTCTAGCTGGGTATTATCGATGATTTGTGGAAGACTATTCCCGAATTACCGTACCTCTTACCAGTTTGACTAAGAAGGGCGAAAAGTTTGTGTGGACTGGTAAATGCGAGAAGAGTTTCCAAACATTGAAGGCTAGATTGATATCAGCTCCAATCTTGACCGTTCAGATTCCAAGACAGCCATTTATTTTGTACACTGATGCGTCAGGACTGGGATTAGGATGTGTACTTATGCAAGGAGAACAAGTAATTGCTTATGCCTCAAGACAATTGAAGACACATGAGAAGAACTATCCCACTCATGATTTGGAATTAGTGGCAGTAGTACATGCTGTCAAAATATGGAGACATTACTTGTACGGAGAGAAATTTCATATTAAATCAGATCATAAGAGTCTTACTTACCTCTTTAATCAAAAGGAGTTGAATATGAGACAAAGAAGATGGCTGGAACTATTGAAAGACTATGATTGTGATATCCAGTATCATCCAAGAAAAGCTAATGTGGTTACGGACGCACTGAGTAAAAAGGCAATGATGAAATCTTAAGAGGAGGTTAGCACCACTACTGCACTGTGTACTACCGGAAAAGTATTCAATTATGGTAATGAACAGTTTGTGATAAATGCACCAGGTGAATCAACCAACCAAGGGTTTATCCATCGGTTTGCAAATATGTTCGCCACATTAAAGATTGTACACGATATACTTTATGAAGTGAAAACAGCGATTAAATCAGACCCTTACCTAAGAACGGTACAAAAAGACATCGAAAAAGGTAAGAGTACTCCTGAGTTCTCCTTAGATGATGAAAGGGTACTAAAGTACAAAGGAAGAATATGTATACCTGAGACAGAAAGTTTGGACATTAGATACCGACTAATGAAGGATGCCCATACCACCGCCTATTCGATATACCCTGGAAGTACAAAAATGTATCATGACCTAACGAAATTATATTGGTGGAGGGGAATGAATGCTGATATAGCCAAGTTCGTGTCTCAATGCCTAAATTTTAAGAAGGTGAAAGCTGAACGACAAAGACCAGCAGGACTGTTACAGCCGTTACCAGAACCAGCATGGAAATGGGACTGCTTCACTATGGACTTCGTCATAGGGTTACCATTGACTCCCTGAGTAGTTGACGTAGTTTGGGTGATTGTAGAAAGACTGACTAAAACGGCTCGATTTATAGCTATACGACCTCAGTATACACTGGAAAGGTTAGCTAAGTTGTATGTAGATAATATTGTCAGATTACACGGTGTACCTGAAAGCATTGTGTCCGATAGAGATCCACGATTTACTTCATAGTTTTGGGAAAGATTACAGAAGGCTATGGGTACAACATTGAAGTTCAGTACTGCATTCTATCCCCAGATAGACGGACAGTCGGAGCGCACAATTCAGATTCTAGAAGATATGCTCCGAGCTTGTGTAATTGATTTCAAAGGATCATGGGATGAATAGTTATCACTGATTGAGTTCGCTTATAACAATAGCTATCAAGCTACTATACAGATGTCACCCTATGAAACACTGTATGGCAGGAAGTGTCGAACTCCTTTGTTTTGGAATGAAGTTGGAGAACGTAGTATTGTTGGACCAGAATTTGTTGAAGAGACTTGTCGAGTAGTCGACATTATCAAGGAAAGAGTAAGAACGGCTCAGAATTGTCAGAAGCAATATGCAGACACTAGACACCGAGACCTTGAATTCGTCATAGGTAATAAGGTATTCCTCAAAGTGTCACCTATGCGAGGTTTGAAACGGTTCAGACAAAAATGGAAATTATTTCCGAGATATGTCGGACCATATGAGATTCTAGCTAAGTGTGGAAAAGTGGCTTACCAGTTAGCACTACCACCATCTATGTCAAGTGTGCATGACGTATTTCATATCTCTTTATTGAAGAAGTATTTCAGAGACCCAACGCACGTATTAACAGTAGATCTACCTGATTTGACTGAGGATTTGACGTTTGAAGTAGCACCAACTGAAATCACCAGTCGAAAGGTGCAATGACTACGCAACCGTGACATTTATTATGTTAAGGTCACTTGGAGAAGCAGGGATATAGAAGAAATCACATGGGAAGAAGAGAATGCTATGTGAAAGCCATACCCTCATCTATTCGACTCGGAAGGTATGAACAATTTCGAGGATGAAATTTTTATAAGTAGGGGGGAGTTGTAAGACCCGTAACGAACTAACCGGTCTTACCACCTTGTCCCAAGTCTACCCATCATGGTCGAGCCAAATGGACCAAGTGCGTGAAGGAAATGGTGAAACCAGGTACTAAACTGACCCAAAAATAGTGAACGGGAGGGCAGGGTTGCATAACTAGGTAGGCAGGGTCGACCCCCCCTCACATAGAAGTTAGACCCCTGATTTTTCACTGGGGGTCGGACAACTTAGGAACTGAGGGTCGACGGGATCTCCGACCCCCTCATCGACCCCCTATTTGTCGACAGAAACTGTAAATAGGAAACTTTCTAAATTTCAATGGGATTCCTTCCTAATCTCAATGGGACTTATTTTTAGAGATTCTACTCTATAAATAGGACGTCCCTAAGCCGCTTTCACTCCTTTTGAAACCCTAATTGAGAGTGAGAGAAAGAGAAGAGAAGAAGAAGAGAAGGAAAGTTGGAGAAGAGGACCGAATTGAAGAATTCAGAGAAATCTTTGAATCTCAGCAAACCTAAGGTATGGGCAAGCTTTCTATTTGATAATCTAAGACCTTAGAATAGTTAATGAAGAGAGTTTGGTCTAGGAGAAACCCAAATCATACACCCATGGGAATATTTCGATGAAATCCATGGAGAAATCATGGTAGACAAGGTAAGGAAGAAACCTAATGTTCTAAGCCATAGAACAAGCCTAGAATGGATTGTGGATGTAAGCCATAGGAACCAAACGTAAAGGAATGGACTGTAGAATGAAAATCTTGACTCAACCCATGGGGGGTCGCACGTGGGGTCGATTGGGAATCGACCATACCAGACCACAGGATCGACCCCCAGTATTCGGGAAGTCCAGAAAAGGGGTGGTCGCACCCAGGGTCGATGGAACATCCGACCCTGGCATCGACCCTACCCTGAGGGTCGATGTCGATGTAGACTGCTACCCTACCTGTAACCCACCCTGCGACCCATGCTTAAAAATAAGTCTAATGATGCCGGAATGACTTCTAACCAAAATTTATCGACTTTTTAAGTTTTTCTATTGATATAAAAGTGGTTTTAAAGCTTGAAAGATGATCAACACTCAAGCAAAGGTGAGGGAACAAGACCTAAACTAATTAGCTAATAATAAACTATTTTTATTTCTTGAGTCCAATGCCATGACTGATTCTATGTGTGTATGCTTGTATGTGCATTCAATATGTCATCCAATATTCTTGCTATTACTGTTCATGCATATTTAATTATGTTTATTTATAACATGATGATGATGATGATGCTAGGAATAGGCATGTGAATGTATGTGTGTGGTTAGTGTACATGGTACGGGTAGGGGATGGTATCAACCGGTACAGCCATGCCACCTTCATGGGGTGTATATTGTGCAATGGTTCTACTCAAGTCATGTCCACTTACATCGTCGTATCGCCATTACCTTAGCAAAACTATTACGTCGTAGGTTATCAGGGGAGGTGGTCTCGGACCTTGTAGTCTATGACTCTGCCGGGGGGCCTTAGCTCTATCTCTATGGATGTATTGAGGGATGCTGGGGTGAGGCCTTGGATACATTGTATGACATTAGGATTGGTTAGTTGCGAGCCAGTTTGCAAGCCCTCACCAGCAGGGGCTTACGTGTTGGTATGGGCAACCGGTACAGTCATGCCGTTTTCATGGGGTGTATATTGTCCATGGTGGGTGCATGTGGGACGACAGTGCCGATACTCATTGGGCGGATTCACACACTCGTGTATAGAGGTGAGGCGGCCACCGAACCTTTCTATAGCACATTGCAAACTTATAAACCAGACCACAGATATGAATTGAATGCATGCATATATTTGTTGCATTGTTTTGTTTGCTCACTGAGCTGTGATGTGTGCTCACCCTTTCGACGTCGAATATTTTTAGTTGATGATGCAGGTACCACGTTGGAAGACTATATGAATGTTTATGTGTACAGGCACATCACTGCGATGAAAGCTGAAGACTTAGTGGATACACATGACTCTTCATGCGAGTACAACGCATGCATTTTCGATTAGATTTTGCTTTAAATTATTAAGGAAATGTAATTGATATTTTATTTACTTATGTCTATGTTGATATAACATAATTTGATACTTTATTTATGATTATCACAGCTAGATTCCTTAATTCATTTATTATTAAGACTTCTGCTATTGTGTATTTATTTTGATTATGGTTGTGGATGTGTATGATTTTATTTTCAACAGACACAGCCTATTAGAGATCTTGGTTGAACCGTTGGTTTATTAGCGGTTCATCACACCGTTCTGAATGGTGCTTACAACCCCATTGAAGAACAGAAGAATTAACTCAAGAAGAACTCGAATTTCATGTAGACTGTGACCAGAAATCTCAAGGTTACAGCTACGATCGATCATAGCATGACCAGTATGACCAGAAGATCGACCATAGGCATTCGGGAAGATTTCAGAAATTATATGGTCGCAGCTATGGTCGCACCATATGCGACCATAGGGTATCGATCGTAGACAGTAAGGTCGATACAACATGAGTCCATACGACTAATCAGACACCTATCAGTGCTCTGTTTCGATTTTCGACTACTGTAACATGTCACATATGAACCCTAACTTAAATTCATATAACTTTTAAGTTGTTAAATCAATTCAAAGAGAATTTTAAGGCCAGGAAGGACATCGAGAATTGCTAACAGGTGAGGGAACAAGACCTAAACTAATTAGATAATAACAAACTATTTATTTTTTATTAAGACCAATGCCATGATTGATTCTATGCTTGTATGCTTGTAATGTGCATCTCAGATGTCATCCAATATTCCTGCTTTTACTATTCATGCATATTTAATTCCTTTTATTTATAACATGATGATGATGATGATGATGCTAGGAATAGGCATGTGAATGTATGTGTGTGGTTGGTGTGTTGGATGCGAGTGGAACATCAAGAGGAGGACGTGGCATGGTGGTCTTCGACCTCGTCATCAGACTCTAGTTCTATCTCTACTCAAGTCTTATCCACTAACATCGTCGTATCGCCATTACCTTAGCAGAACTATTAGTCGTAGGACATCAGGGGAGGTGATCTCGAACCGTGTGGTCTCTGACTCTGTCGGGAAGCCTTAGCTCTATCTCTATGGACGTATTGAGGGATGCTGGGGTGAGGCCTTGGATACACTGTTTGGCATTAGGATTGGTTAGTTGCGAGCCCAGTTTGCAAGCCCTCGCCAATAGGGGCTTACGTGTTGGTATGGGTAGGGCATCAGGGGAAGTGTTAGCGGTGTTTGATCCAGACACTTTAGCTCTATCTCTATTCCATGGTGGGTGCATGTGGGAAGAAAATGGTGTTTGATCCATTGGGTGGATTCACACACTCGTGTATAGAGGTGCAACAACCACCAAACCTTTCTATAACACATTGCAAACTTAAAAATCAGACCAAAGATATGAATTGAATGCATGCATATGTTTGTTGCATTGTTTTGTTTGCTCACTGAGCCGTGATGTTTGCTCACCCTTTCGACGTCGAATATTTTTAGTTAATGATGCAGGTCCTACGATTGAAGAATATATGAATGCGTCGACGTATGGATACGTTGCTGCGATGGATGTAGAAACTGAAGAAGATGTGCATGATTCATCTTGCAAGTGGAACCAATGTGTTTTTGCTTGAGTTTAGTTATAATTTGAACATCGGATATGTAATTGATTATTTATTTTTATGTCTTGTGGTTTGGAGATAATTGGATTAAATACTTATTTATCACTGTTAGACTCTCAGTTCATTATCTGTAAGACTTCCGTTTATTTGTTTATTACCTCTGATTATTAATGTGGAATGTGTGTATGGTTTGATATGGTGGGTATGACCTATGTGAGATCCTGGGTGAAGCGTTGATTTATTGATGGTTCATCACACCATTCTGGTTAGACCAGAATTGGGGTGTAACACTAATCCCCATAATTACAAGTTTAATCCCGTACATGTAATAGGCCAAATCCTAATACAAGTACAAGCCCAATAACCATGTAGACCCCATAGAATACAAGACATCAAACCCAACAAATCTCTACCTGGCTTGGATTCTGCAAGCCATCTTGAAGAAGAACCAATTAATGTTGATTCTGTAAATCTGTCTCTGCTAAACCACTACACCGAAATAGGCATAGTCCACACCTCGTCCGAGTGTCTTGCACAGCTCACTGTCGTATGATGTGATGTGACTCCATTTCTCCCACTATTGTAGCATGAAATATTATCGTTACTCATAGAATCTGAAGCAAAAGAAACCCGGTTCTTCCCAGATCTGTACTTGTTCACAATTTAAATTTATTGCAGTTTCTGTCTTTAATCTATACCCCTTGCTTGAGTTCCAATAGAAGCATTATCTATTTCAACACTCCTTGCAAGTCTGTATAGATTGTCGTGTAACTGTCTCTGCATCACAATTATGGTCCCTTTGGAGACCTTAAGAACTCCATCTTCAGATGAACACCTGTAGCCTCTCGCATCCAGTATTCCTAATAAAATCATATTCTTCCTCAGATCTGGAAATTGTCTAACCCTAGTTACAGTTCGTACAATCCCATCAAACATGCGGATCCATACATTCCCAATCCCGACAACCTTGCTTTCAGCTTCATTTGTCATTCTGACTGCACCCTTATCACATTCATGATATGTAGCCAACTGTTATCTATTTGGACACATATGAAACGAATAATCCGAATCTAAAATCTAATCTGAAGTATCCGTACCTGATGAAGTAGTAAGATAGAGATCTTCATCACTCCAGTGATTTTTCTCTTCTCCTTGTCTTCTTTTTTCTTTTTATCCTCCTTATGCTTTAGACAATTCTTTCTTATATGACCTTCCTCATCGCAATAATAATAAATTATTTTGCAACCTTGAAACTTGAAGTGATCCCTATTCTTGCTATATTCTTGCCTCACATTTGATCTTCCTCTTCCCTGACCACCAACTGTAACCAAGGCATTACCCTCAACTGACATCCCCTCACCACTATTTTTCAGTTATCTCATTCATCAGCAAAGTAGCAATAACATCGTCAAGTTTGAGAGTATCCTTACCAAATAACAATGTAGTCACAGTGTGATCAAATAAAAGAGGCAATGAGGCCAATAGGAGAAGTGCCTTGTCCTCCTTGTAGATCTTCACATTAAGAGCAGACAACTCCGTCAGAATCCTATTGAACTCGTCAATATGTACCTCAAATTTCACTCCATCTGACAAGCGAAAGCCATATAACTGTTTCTTCAAAAACAATCGATTTGTCAATGATTTGGACTTGTACCTGCTCTCTAACTTCATCCAAACTTCTTCTGGATCTTCCAAACCAATGACCTCAAGAAGAGTGTTATTCGTAGGAACAACTGGATCGTGCTATTTGCTAGATCCCTCTACTCTAGCCACTCATCATCCGTTAATTTTTCGGCTTGTCAGATTTCTTCTTGAGAGTCTTAGCAGTCCCTTACCACGTAAGAATATTCTTCACCCGTCGTTGCCACAAGGTGAAATCATTATAGCCATTGAAAGGTTCTATGGAGAAGTTTGAATCATTCATCGTCATCCGATTAACTCGATCTTTATCTTTTATGTCTGTCATCAATTTCCAAGAGCTTCAATCACCATTGATCTTACACAAGATTATTCGATCAATACCAACGACACCGAATCTATCTGATTTATGCCTTTTAATGGATCCGTAGCACCTAAAAATCCTTAGAACACCCGCCTCTGTATCTAATCTATTTTATTTTTTTTAATGTGTACGTACAAATACTGCACGCACTTTCTTCCTCTCAACACAAAAAAAATAAAAAATAAAAAATAAAAAAATCACCTATAACAATGGGAAATCTTTCTGTTTTCTCATCTTTTTTTAATCCTTCCAAAAATGGTAAAACAGAGAAAAACCCAACGTAAAGGAAACTCTCCTTATCTTTTCCCAAAGTTTTGTTTTTCAAATAACTTCTCACCGTTTTTAATTCTCCCCATCTCAACTGGCCGAAATCAACAAAGAAGAATTAATAAAAAAAACACCACAAAAAATTGCAATGATGACCTTTTTTTTCATTTAACCTGCTTTGACTTTTCACATCTATTTCAACTAAGAACAAAACAACCACCGTACCTTTGTAATGAAGGTATTCTTGAGAAAGTTTATCAGAAACCAAAAAAGAATTCAAGGCTCCTTTTTTCATTTTTTTTTCTTCTAAAACCTTTTCATCGAGCTCCTATTTTGATCAATTTGAGAAGAAAGAAAATATCCTCTTTCCCAAAAAAAGAAAAAAGATCTTACGCACCTCCTTTCCTCCAGATCTTAACCCATCGTCCGTGACGATTTGTCGAACCTGATTTTAATATCACTTGTTAGGGATGAAAACTCAACTAAGAGAAAGAGACGAAGATCCAGCAAACACACAAACACAGGATTTGTTATAGTTCAACATCCAATCTGAAATGCCTACCTCTACCATAGAAAAATAAAGAATTATTTATTTACAAGAAAGCTCTACACTTTTCTCCATCTAAAAAAGTGTTCTCCTTTGCTCAGACTTTACTTAGGTTTTTCCACACAGAGACAATATATAAGTAAACCTAGAAACTTTAATCCCCACAATTACAAGTTTACCCCGTACATATAATAGACCAAACCCTAATATAAGTACAATCCCAATAATTACCATGTAGACCCTGTAACACCAGTATCGAACTAACCGGTCTTACCATCTTGTACCAGGTCTACCTATCATGGTCGAGCCAAATGGACCAAGTGCATGAAGGAAATAGTGAGATCAGGTATTAAACTGACCCAAAAATAGTAAAATAAGGGGCAGGGTCGCATACCCAAATAGGCAGGGACGGACCCCCTCATTAGGGAGTCAAACCCCTGAATTTTAGACCGAGGGTTGGACAATTTAGACCCAAGGGTCGACGGGATCTCCGACCCCCTCATCGACCCCCTCATTACCTATAGAAACCATAAATAGGAAACTTTCCAAATTTCAAGGGGATTCTTTCCTAATCTCAATGGGACTTATTTTGGGAGGTTTTCCTCTATAAATAGAAAGTCCCTTAGCCTCTTTCACTCCTTTTGAAACCCTAATTGAAAGTGAGAGAAAGAGAAGAGAAGGAGAAGAGAAGGAAAGTTGGAGAATAAGACTAAAGAGAAGAATTCAGAGAAACCTCTGAATCTCAGCAAACCTAAGGTATGGGTATGCTTCCATTAATAATTTAAGACCCTAGAATAGTTCATGAAGAGGGTATGATCTAGGAGAAACCCAAATCATCCATCCATGGGAAGATTTCAATGAAATCCATGGAGGGAATCATGGTAGGCAAGTAAGGAAGTAACTTGGAGTTTTAAGCCATAGAACAAGCATAGAATGGACTGTGGAAGTAAGCCATAGGACCCAAACATGAAAGATTAGACTGTGGAATGAAAAGGTCGACTGAAACCACTTGCGATCGCACGTAGAGTCGATTGGGAATCGACCCTACCAGACCACAGGATCGACTCCCAGCTTTCGGGAAGTCCAGGGAAGCTATGGTCGCACCTAGGGTCGATGGAACATCCGACCCTAGCATCGACCCTACACCCTGGGGTCACAGAAAACTACTACTGTCACACCCCAATTCTGGACTAACCAAAATAGTGTGATGAACCATCAATAAACCAACGGTTCAACCAGGATCTCGAATAGGCTATGCCTACGTTGTTAAACCAAAACACATTCCACATTAATCAAAGGTAATAAAGTAAATAGAAAAAGTCTTACAGATAATGAACTGAGGTCTAGTCATGATAAATAATTAGTATTCCATTTATCTCTAAGTAACCAAAACATAATTTAATACATATTACAATATCCAAATACGGAAATTAAACACTAAGCGTATCCATAGTTGAAACGCTAGCTTGACGAATCACAATAGTCCTTCGTAGCTTGCTCATTATAGCCGCCACATGTTCATATGTTGACGTGTCGACATAATCTTCAATCGTAATACCTGCAACATCAGAAACTAAAAATAATTTCGTGTACGAGGGTTAGCTCTCCAACTTGAGCTCAGTGAGAAAACAAAATAATGCAACAAACATATGCATGCATTCAATTCATTTCTGTGGTCTGGTTTATAGTTTCCAATGTGCTATAGAAAAGTTTGGTGGCTGCCTCACCTCTATACACGAGTGTGTGAAGCCGCCCAAAGGTTAACGTTTATTGTCATACCATATGCACCCACTATGTAATAGAGATAGAGCTAAAGTGCTTAGGACCACACCGCATCACACTTCCCCTGATACTCTACCCATACCAATACGTAAGCCCCTACTGGCAAGGGCTTGCAAACTGGGCTCGCAACTAACCAATCCTAATGTCAAACAGTGTACCCAAGGCCTCACCCCAGCATCCCTCAATACGTCCATAGAGATAGAGCTAAGGCCCCCCGGCAGAGTCGAAGACTACACGGTCTGAGACCACCTCCCCTGATACCCAATGACGTAATAGTTCTGCTAAGGTAATGGCGATACGACGATGTCAGTGGACAAGACTTGAGTAGAGATAGAGCTAGAGTCTGGTGACTAGGCTGAACCACAATGTCACGTCCTCCCCCTGATGCTCCACTCGCATCAAGCACACTAACCACACATACATTCACATGTCTATTCCTAGCATCATCATCATCATCATCATGTTATAAATAAAATAGAATTTAATATGTATGAACATTAATAGCAGGAATATTGGATGACATGTTGAATGCACATTACAAGCATATACGCATAGAATCAGTCATGACATTGGACTCAAGAAATAAAAATAGTTTATTATTAGCCAATTAGTTTAGGTCTTGTTCCCTCGTATTTGCTTGAGTATAAATCCTTTCAAGCTCAAAGAATCACCTTTATATCAATAAGAAAACCTAACAAGTCGATAGATTTTAATTAGAAGTCATTCTGATAATTTTAGGTTTGCTATTAAGCTAGGGTCGCAGGACGGGTCGCAGGTAGGGTTGCAGGTTTCTGTGACCCCCAAGGGTAGGGTCGATGCTAGGGTCGGATGTTTCATCGACCCTGGGTGCGACCATCGCATCCCTGGACTTCCCGAATGCTGGGGGTCGATCCTGTGGTCTGGAAGGGTCGATTCCCAATCGACCCTACATGCGACCCCCCGTGGTTTGAGTCGACTTTTCTATTCTATAGTCCATTCTTTCATGTTTGGGTCCTTTGGCTTACTTTTATAGTCCATTCTATGATTGTTCTATGGCTCAAAACTCCAAGTTACTCACTTTTCACAGTTTTCCATGATATCCATTGGAATTCATCCATGGATGAATGGTATTAGGGTTTCTCCTAACCTAACTTCATCATAATCTATTCTAAGCTTTCAATTTAGATAGGGATTGAGGTTCATACCTTTTGTAGTCTTGAGTTTCAAAGATTTCTCTGAGCTTCTTCTTCTTCCTTAGTCTTTTCTTCAAGTTTTCCTTCTCTTCTTCTCTTCCTTCTCTTCTCTTTCTCTCACTTTCAATTAGGGTTCTAAAAGGAGTGAAAGAGGCTTAGGGACGTCTTATTTATAGAGAAAAACCTCCCAAAAATTGAGTTTAGGAAAAGGTCCCATTCGAAATTAGTAAAGTTTCCTAATTTTCGGTTCGTGCTATTTTTTTTTTTTGTTTGTTTTCCTAGGGTCGATGCTAGGGGGTCGATGGGGGGGTCGGACAATCCGAGACCCCTGCGACCCCCCCACCAAAGTCAGGGGTTGGACTTCTTTTGAGGTGGGGGTCGACCCTGCCTGTTTGGGCATGCGACCCTACCCTCATTTTGACTGTGTTTTGAGTAAAATTTCATATTGGGTCTTGATTTTCTCCACACACTTGGTCCACTTGGCTCGACCATGATATGTAGACTGGTCACGACACGAAATGTAAGGTTAGACCGAGTTCGTGGCGTGCGGGTCTTACAACTCCACCACCCTTAAGAACGTACGGATCTTACAACTCCCCCTCTTTAAAATAAATTTTATCCTCAAAATTTGAATTTACTTCGGAGTCAATATTTGGGAATTCTGTTTCCGCATTGCACCTTCTTCTTTCCATGCAATCTTCTCCACCTTGTCTTTGCCAGATTATCTTCATATAATAATTATCCCAGTTTTTGAGATGTTGTACCTTCCAACTAGTGAACTAGGCTGGTACCACTTTAATAGTTAAATCTTCTATCTAATCCAGTGGATCAGTGGTCAATACCTTTGATATGGATCTCCAACGTACTTTTCAATAGATACATGCGAAATACGTCATGCACACTAGACATGGGCAGCGGTAACGCTAGTTGATATATAACTTTTCTACATCTCTCCAAATTTTATGAGGTCCAAAACTTATATCGGATACAACTTTCCCTTCTCGTTGAATTGTTTTTAATCCATGCATAAGTGATATCTTCAAAAACACTTTGTCACTTATGGCAAACTCAAGGTCTTGGTGTCTCTCCTGACAAACTTGAGCTATCTTGGCCCTTTTCTTTGATCTTATCTGCTACTCGATAGGTTTCTTCAACAGACTCAGGTCTTACCATTCCTTATTCACCAACTTTATTCCAAAACAAAATAATTTGACATTTCTATCGTACCATGCTTTATAGGTGACACCTACATAGTAGCTTGATAGAAAATTCAATCCACATATAGCTTAGTTAGCCGCTCCAAAGCATACCGAGGTTGTATAGCAATGAAATGAGCTATCTTCAAAAGGCGATCAACAATCACCCAAACCATGTCAAGATCTGGGAGTCAGTGACAAATCATTGACATAGTTCATTGTACTACAGTTCTTCCAGACTGGCTCCGATAGTGGTTATGGTAAGCCACGTTGGTCTTTGTCTTTTAGCATTTACTTACTGATATTTCAGACACTGAAACATGCATCTAGCCACAACTACTTCCATTCCCTTCTACCAAAATAATCTCTTCGTGTTTTGGTATATATTATACTTCTAGAATGTATCCAATATGGAATAGAATGGGCTTTTAACCTTATCTTATATCTTATGATAATTTTTCACTTCAGGTACACATAATCATCCTCTGTATCATAGGACCTTTTTCGCATCCGGAGTAAGTCAGGGTTTGGTTTTCCTTTCTCTAAATCTGCTTACACCGTTCTTATATACAGATCTAACAAAATTGCTACTTTTACTTTATCCATCAATTCATAGATGATCTTTAATGCCATAAGCGCAGCCGACGAACTATTGCTCCATAAGTTTATCCATAAATTCTTGCTCAATTGGATCATCACGAGTTTCTATTATATGTTACTCTCCTTTAAATTTGAATTTGTTACTGTGAAACATAAGACAGCATCTATGCTGGTTCCTTCCTCGGACTTCATAATTCTCTTTTTGCTCAAGGCCTTAGCTACTACCTTAGCCTTGCTCGGATGACACTGTATTTCACATGCTTAATCCTTCAGAAATTTCAACCATTTTCTTATCTTTATGTTCAACTATTTCTAATGAAGAGATAAATAAAACTCTTGTAATCCGATTTAATTAAAATTCTTCTCTATATAGGTAATGTCTCCAAGTCTTGATTGCATAACTCATCATCGGTACTTCCAAGTCATGAGTAGGGTAACTCTTCTCATGCTCCTTCAGTTTTGAAGCATATGCAATCACTTATTTACTGTCACACCCCAATTCTACACTATTCAGAATGGTGTGATGAACCATCAACAAACCAACGGTTCAACAGGATCTCGAGTAGGCTATATCTATTTTATCTAAACCTCATACATCCACATTCATAATCAGAGTAAATTCACAATAGTAGAAGTCTTATAATAAAATGAACTGAGAAATCTAAATATGATAATCATATTAAAATATCCAATTATGCTGTTTCAACAGAGACATAAATAAAATACCAATTACATGTCATTACTAAATCCAAATAATTAAAATAAAATCTAATCGAATACGCATGAGTTGCACTCGCAAGAGGAGTCATGTGTATCCACTTCGTCATCAACTTCCATCGCCGCCATGTACCCGTACACTGGAGCGTTGACATAATCATTGACGGTAGTACCTGCATTATCAACTAAAAATATTCGACGTCGAGAGGGTGAGCACACATCATGGCTCAGTGAGCAAACAAATAATGCAACAATACATATGCATGCATTCAATTCATATCTTTGGTCTGGTTTAAAGTTTGCAATGCGAATAGAAAGGTTCGGTGGTCAAAGGTTAACGTTTATTGACCCCTCCTCTATACACAGGGTGTGGAAGTCCGTCCAAAGGTTAACGTTTATTGTCGTCCCCATCTACCCTACCATAAACATTGCACAACAAAGGTTAACGTTTATTGTTGTACAGTGTCATACCAACACGTAAGCCCCTACTATCAAGGGCTTGCAAACTGGGCTTGCAACTAACCAATCATAATGCCAAACAGTGTATCCAAGGCCTCACCCCAGCATCCCTCATAACGCCCATAGAGATAAAGCTAAGGCCCCCCGGTAGAGTCAGAGACTACAAGGACCGAGACCACCTCCCCTGATACTCTACGACGTAATAGTTCTGCTAAAGTAATGGCGATACGATGATGCTAATGCACAAGACCTGAGTTAGAGATAGAGCTAGAGTGTTGAGGCCCGGCCCATGACACCTCCCCCTGATACTCGCTCGCATCAAGTACACCAACCACACACATACATCCACATGCCTATTCCTATCATCATCATCATCATCATGTTATAAACAATAAAGTAAATATGCATGAATCAATTAATAGAAATATTGGATGACATGTTGAATGCACATTACAAACATATTCGCATAGAATCAAGCATAGCATTGGACTCAAGAAATAAAAATAGTTTGTTATTAATCAATTAGTTTAGATCTTGTTTCCTCACCTTTACTTGATCGTAAGTCCTCTTTCAAGCTTTAAGAATCAACTGTATATCGATATTATATCTCTAGAAAACCTAACCAAGTCGATAGAATTTAATTAGAATTAATTCAGACTTTAAAAAGCATGCTGCTAACTGGGGGTCGATGCTAGGGTCGGAGTCTTGATCGACCTTGGGTGCGACCACCCCTATTCTGGACTTCTCGAACACTGGGGGTCGATGCTCAGGGTCTGGTAGGGTCGATTGGCCATCGACCCCCCATGCGACCCCCTGTGGGTTTTGTCAATTTTTCTTCCTTCAGTCCATTTTTCGTGTTTGGGGTCCTATGGCTTGCTCCTACAGTCCATTCCACACATGTTCTATGGCCTAGAACTGTGGTTTATTCACCTATATGGCTTTCATGATTTCCCCCATGGTTTTTCATGAAAACCTAACCATGGGTGGATGATTTGGGTTCCTCCTAGATAATCCCCTCTTCATTATCTACTCTAAAGTCTTAAGAAATTCATGGAGATAGTATCCATACCTGATAATTATGCTTCTTCCTCTGAATCCCTTCTCCTTGGTCTTCTTCTCCACTTTCCTTCTCTTCTCCTTCTCTTCCTTCTCTTCTCTTTCTCTCAATCTAATTAGGGTTGTAAAATGAGTGAAAGAGTGGGGGGGTCTGACTTTTATACTGGGGGGGTCCGACCCTCCCTTGCTGTGTATGCGACCCTCCCCTTATTTTGAGTGTTTTTGGGTCAGTTTAATACCTGGGATCGTGATCTCCTTCACGCATGTGATCCATTTGGTTCGACCATGATGGGTAGACCTAGTTCAAGGTGGTAAGACCAGGTTAGTTTGATACAGGTCTTACAACTCCCCCCTACTTATAAAAATTTCATCCCCGAAATTGTTAATACCTTCTGAGTCGAATAAATGAGGGTATTGCTTTCGCATAGCATTCTCTTCTTCCCATGTAATTTCTTCCATGTCTCTACTTCTCCAAGTGACCTTAACATAATAAATATCTCGATTGCGTAGTCATTGAACCTTTCGACTGGTGATTTCAGTTGGTGTTACTTCAAATGTCAAATCATCAGTCAAATTAGGCAGATCTATTGTCAAAACGTGCGTTGAATCTTTGACATACTTCTTCAATAAGGAAATATGAAATACGTCATGCACACTTGACATAGATGGTGGTAATGCTAACTGGTAAGCCACTTTCCCACGCGTAGCTAGAATCTCATATGGCCCGACATATCTTGGACTTAGTTTCCCTTTCTGTCCGAACCGTTTCAATCCTAGCGTAGGCGATACTTTTAAGAATACTTTATCACCCACGACGAACTCAAAATCTCTACGTCGAGTATGTGCATATTGCTTCTGACGATTCTGAGTTGTTCTCACTCTTTCTTTGATAATGTCGACCACTCGACAAGTCTCTTCAACAAACACCAGCCCAACAATACTACGTTCCCTAACATCATTCCAAAACAACGGAGTTCGACACTTTCTGCCATACAATGCTTCATAGGGTGACATCTATATAGTAGCCTGATAGCTATTGTTATACGCAAACTCGATCAGTGGTAACTTTTCATCCCATGATCCTTTAAAATCAATTACACATGCTCGTAGCATATCTTCTAGAATCTGAATTATACGCTCTGACTGTCCATCTGTCTGTGGATGGAATGCAGTACTAAACTTCAATGTTGTACCCATAGCCTTTTGCAATCCTTCCCAAAACTTGGAAGTAAATTGTGGATCTCTATCGGACACAATGCTCTCTGGTACAGCGTGTAATCGAACAATATTATCCACATACAGCTTTGCCAACCTCTCTAGTGTATACTGAGGTCGTATCGATATAAAGCGAGCTGTTTTAGTTAGGCGGTCTACAATCACCCAAACTGCGTCAACTACTCAAAGAGTCAATGGTAACCCTGTGACGAAGTCCATAGTGATGCAGTCCCATTTCCATGATGGTTCCGATAACGGCTGTAACAGTCCTGCGAGTCTTTGTCATTCAGCCTTTACTTTCTGACAATTTAGGCATTAAGACACGAACTTAGCTACGTCTGCTTTCATTCCTCTCCACCAATATAATTTCTTTAGATCATGATACATTTTTGTACTTCTCGGGTGTATCGAATAGATGGTGGTATGGGATTCTTTCATCAGTCGGTGTCTAATGTCCACACTTTCTGTTTCAGGTACACATATTCTTCCTTTGTACTTCAATACCTTCTCTTCGTCCAAGGTGAACTCAGGGTCATTTCTATCTTTTTCGATGTCTTCTTGTACCATTCTTAGGTATGGGTCTGATTTGATAGTTGTCTTCACTTCATCAATTATATTCAATTTAATCTTCAATGCAGTGAACATATTGGAAAACCGATGAATGAACCCTTGGTTGGCTGATCCATCCATCATATCTATCACATACTGCTCATTGCTGTGATTGAATACCGTTCTAGTAGTACACATTGCTGCAGTTGTGCTAACCTCTCCTTCAGATTTTATCATTGCCTTTCTGCTCAATGCATCCGCTACTACATTAGCTTTCCCCGGATGATACTGTATATCACAATCATAGTCTTTCAATAGTTCTAGTCATCTTCTTTGTCTCATATTCAACTCCTTTTGATTAAATAGATAAGTAAAACTTTTGTGGTCCGATTTAATCTGGAACTTCTCTCCGTATAGGTAATGTCTCCATATCTTGACAGCATGTACTACTGCTGCCAACTCCAAATCATGAGTGGGATAATTTTTCTCATGTGTCTTTAACTGTCTTGAGGCATAAGCAATTACTTGTTCTCCTTGCATAAGCACACATCCTAATCCCAGTCCTGACGCATCAGTGTACAAGATAAATGGCTGTCATGGAACCGGAATAGTCAAAATCAAAGCGGATATCAATCTGGTCTTCAAGGTTTGAAAGCTCTTCTCGCATTTATCTGTCCACACAAACTTTTCATCTTTCTTAGTCAGACTGGTGAGAGGTATGACAATCCAGGAATAGTCTTCCACAAATCACCGATAATAACCAGCTAGACCCAGAAAACTTCTAATTTCTGTGACGCTCTTTGGTGCTTCCCACTTTACAATAGCCTCGACCTTGCTGGGATCCACTTTGATTCCTTTAGTGGATACTACATGGCCTAGGAAGGCGACTTCACTTAGCCAAAACTCACACTTGGTAAATTTGGCATACAGCTTCTCTTTCCTTAAACGTTGTAGAGTGGCGTTTAGATTCTTTATATGGGTTTCTTTGTCCTTGGAATATACCAATATATCATCAATAAATACAATAACCGACGTATCCAACATATCGTGGAAAACCTGGTTCATAAGTTCCATGAAAGTTGCTGGTGCATTTGTTAATCCAAAAGACATGACCACGAATTCATAATGTCCATATCTGGTCCTAAAAGCTCTCTTAGGAATATCACCATCTTTAATCTTCAACTGATGGTAGCCTGACTGAAGATCGATCTTAGAAAATACTTTTGCTCCTTGTAATTGAACGAACAAGTCATCGATCCGAGGTAGTGGATATCGATCTTGATTGTCAGTTTGTTCAACTCCCAATAGTCGATACATAATCGAATGCTACCGTGCTCCTTCTTTATGAACAATACTGGTGCTCCCCATGGTGATAAACTGGGTCAAATATAACCCTTGTCCAGTAGTTCTTGTAGTTGTACTTTCAGTTCCTTTAGTTCAGTAGGAGCCATTTGATAAGGTGCTTTTGATACTGGTGCGGCTCCAGGTATAAGATCTATCACAAACTCTGTGGCTCGATCGGGTGGTAATCTTGGTAGTTCCTCAGGAAATACGTCGGGGTAGTCCCGTACGACATCAATATCTTCCGTCCGTGGTGCTTCTTTGGTGAGGTCGACCACTGACACTAGATACCCGACTACTCCTTTCTCAAGGCACTTCTTAGCCATTAGTGCTGAGAGTATGAGCTTGCGTTTACGGGGAAGTTTGGGTCCCACAAAATTGAATTCTGCTCTTTCTTTGTCTTTAAATGTTAGCTTCTTTTCGAGGCATAATAGGTTCGCAGAATGCCGAGCTAACCAGTCCATTCCCAAGATGACGTCAAAGTCTGCCATCCCAAGTTGGATCAAGGTTGCATCTAATGTTTTCTCGCCAATGAGAACTGGACATGGCCCATAACCTTTTTCTATCTCTACTTCTAACCCCATCGGTAACCGTACAAGTAGTTTGTAGTCTAATGTTTTGATGGGTAAATTCAGCTTCTTTCCAAATGACACAGATATAAAAGAATGAGTAGCTCCTGAGTCAAGGAGTACTCTGGCGGGTATGTCATTTATAGGTACGATACCTGTGATTTATTTTAACTTAGTCTATATGCTCACACAATGTAATACAACTTAAAAGGTTTCAGTCATACCTGTGACCACATCGGGTGATGGTAGCATCCTCAGATGTAATAGCATAAACTCGTCCTTGATGTAGTTGCTTCCTGGGCTTAGGACACTCCCTTTCCATATGCCCCGCTTGATTGCAGTTATAACATTTTGGACCTTCAGTATTTAGCTTTGGCTGCTGTTGAGCTACTGGGGTAGCCTTGGGTGCAGCAGTAAAGCCTTGGGCACGGAAAGGTTTGAATGTCTTGTTATTTCCTCCGTTATAAGAATTTATAGCTGGCCTTTTTATACCTCTGTTTTGCATGAAATAACTCTCCTTCTGGCTCGATTCTATAACTCGAGCAATTTGCACGGCTTCATTATATATTTTCTTCTCCAAACCTAGAACATGCTCTCTGATGCTTCCTCTAAGTCCCGTGACAAACCTACGGGTCTTAGTGTCCTCTTCTTGCATGCTGAGTGGTGCAAGGAAAAACAGCTTCTCATAACGCTGTTGATATGCATCCACGGACATCTGTCCCTAATATAAACTCAGGAACTCCTTCTCCATAGAATCTTTGAAGCTTCGGGGAAAGTACTTCTCAAAGAAAGCTTCTTTATATATAGCCCAGGTCAATAGGGTGTGCTCAGTTAATAGGTAGGCCCTAGCAGATTTCCATTAATGATGTGCATCACCTTTTAGCATGAAGGTGGCACATAATACTTTCTCTTCTTCTGTAATAGTCATCATCACAAAATTCCTCTCCATCTCGTCGATCCAATGTGCTGGCCGTAACGGATCGGACGGTTTACCGTTAAACTCCTTGGGCTTCATCTTTAAGAATCGCTCGACCAGTCGGGAGGGGTCCATTTGATTTTGAGGGTATGCCCCAAACATAGGTTGTGGATACTGGTAATTAACCTGAACTGCTTCAGGACCTGGTACTGAAATCTGTGCAGCTGGTGGTTGAGGTGTTTGAGGTGCTGGGTGGCTACCCACCGGTGCTGCACTTGTTTGTCCAGTCGGCATTGGTGTAGCATGTGCTGCCTGAAACATTATTCCCATTGCTGCTTGCATTTGAGCCTATGCTTATTGCATTTGTTGCCGCTGTTGCGCTAGGTTCATAACCACGGTTGCCCGCTCCGGTGGTAGAGGTGGCAAGTTTGTAGGATTTGTCTGACCCTGGTTCACTGGTGGTGCAACCTATGGATTACTTTGTGCATATATATTTTCTTGACTGGCTTCCTCCACGGGTGGTGGTGGTGGAACTACGTTTCGGCTCTGCCTGGTTACTCTACGCCCAGTCATATTTTTCCTCTAATAATGGTGATGCCTGAAAATCATTAAAATACATGAGGCAATCATGTATACTTCATGTAGATACGCTAACCGATGTTATTTTCAAATTTTTCAGATCATTCTGTGAAAAATACTGTCTTTTCTATGCAGGGTCGATGGTGGGGGTCGATGGTATGTCCGACCCTAGGATCCAACCCTGGGAAATCATCCATTTTTCTCGAGAGCCAGGGGTCGATGGGGGGGTCAATGGGTATTCGACCCTCAATGCGACCCCTGGTTCTCTGTCAGGTTCCTGAGAGCGAGGGTCGATGCAGGGGTCGATATGGAGGTCGATTGTTCTAATCGAATTCTCCGACCCCCGGACCAAAAAATCAGATTTTTAAGGTCCGATTCTGAGTTCATTTTCCATTCTTCCTCCTCCGTTTCGACTCTTCTCCTTCCTCTGAGTTGCTATAGTGCCAACTCTACTACATTGGCCATTTGGGTTCCTTGTTTCGACGTCTACACCTTCCCTACAGGTATGTATCTTACGTTTACATGTTTTTAGGTTTTCTTTCCTAGGTTTTCACCCGTATATCTCATTTTCTCCAAATTAAACTTTTTCCAGCCATAAAAATTTGATTTTTATTGGGGGCTTTTGTTGTTGGTGAGTCAATGGACGAAAGCCCTAAAAAATATTCGAGTTTCATCGGTTGGTTATCGAGAAACTCAAAATTTTCACTTTTTGCCCTAATTTTGGTGAAATTTTGAATTTCTTGAAATTCAATCTAATTAGTTGCAATTTCCACCTATTTAAGTCTCACAAGTTAATTTAGGATCTATGTAAGTCCTCCTGCCCACGTGTATGGGTGAAAAGTGAGGCTTTTATCCAATGTACATCGTTATTATGTCAAAATTTTGGATTTTTACTCACTACTAACCCATATTTGTTTTTCTTTCTTATTTGCAGATACTATGGCTCGTACCAAGGTACCCAATGTTCACGACCATCTTCGTTTCCGTTCCAATAAAGCCGAGGCACAGTATGCCCACTACGCTCGCAAGAAGGTAGAGGGAGGTCGCAAGGTTAACTTGGCTGAGTTAGCCTTGTTCAATGTGGAGAGAGCATTTGGTGATATGGGATGGCTCTCTCTCATCACTTATGATGCCTGTACCTACCCTGACTTGGTACGCCAGTTCTATTGTAACCTCCAGGTGGTGGGGGATTATAATGATGTGGAGAGGGCTGATGAGTTGCGCATCACGAGCTACGTCAAGGGAGTTGACATCTCATTTGATTATCGACGGCTGGCCGACCTACTGGGCATTTCCTATGCTGGCCCCATGGTTTTCTGTGCTCTTGGAGAGCCCCAGTTCTTCTCTCTACAGATGAGGGCTGAGATCGATAGTCAGCTCATTCGACCTGATCGTTGGCAGATGAGGGCGTATTATCTGCGTTCTGATCCACGGGTATACTGCAAGATCATTCAGCATAACCTGATACCGCAGAGTGGTCATTACGAGAGGGTCTCCCAGCTGACCCAGTATCTCCTATACTGTATATGCACTAGGCAGCCTATCTGCCTTCCATACATCATCATGCGTACCATGATCAGTGTCACGGTGCCCAGTTACACGGGCAACCTTCCTTACGGACGCATGATCACTACCTTGCTTACCCGCTTGGGGGTTGACTTATTGGATGAGAAGATTCAGGAGAAATCCTTCTCATCGCCTCTGGATTGGGAGGCTATTTGCAAGATGGGCATGCGGGATGCCCAGGTCAGTGATGAGGAGAGGAACGCGATGGTGCACCCTCGCACTCGCATAGAGATGGCTGACGCTGAGGCGCGAGCCCGGCGCCGGAGTTCATGGGGAGCCCTCGGTGATAATGACCGTCTGTACATGGATGTGAACTCCATACCACCTCCTTCACCTACACATGCTGCTGGAGCTAGTACTTCTTATACGGCTGGTCCTTCTCATGCGGCTGGTCCTTCTCATGCGGCTGGTCCTTCACACCCACCTTCTGATATGATGGGGATATTGCATGAGATCAGAGAGGCTCAGTGTAGATTTGATCTGAGGATGGGGGAGTTACTAGACGCTCAGTGTGTAAGAGTGGATGAGCTACTAGACGCCCAGCGCATAGCGGACATGAGGATGGGAGAGCTCATAGATGCTCAGCGCCGGTCAGATATGCGTATGGAGGAGCTTTTGGGTGCTCAGCGCATGACTGATCAGCGGTTGGTTGGTCTCACAGCTAGTCTTCAGACGACCCAGACTCAGGTAGCCTGGTTGACTAGAGTCTATGCTGAGGATTATGACAGAGACCGTGAGGCACCGCCTCCTTCTTCACCTCCAGCTTCATGATTGTATTTATTTTCTTTCTTTGTACTACAGAGCAACTGTCCGGGTTGTGGACTGTACTCTGCTTTACCTATTTATATACGTTTGTTTCTCTCTCATTGTATTTAAAATTGTTTCCCCTTTAATAGATGCATTATTCTCTTTTTAAATTTGGTCTCAAACATCACTTGTGCTTATAGTGTGTTAATATTACAGTTTTTTACTTTTATCCTATCTCAGTTCACAATTCGTCGTGAAGGTATGCTAGTTTAGCGGACAATGCCTGAGATGCTCTGATACCAAGTTGTCATACCCCAATTCCATACTATTCAAAAAGGTGTGATGAACCGTCAACAAACCAATGGTTCAACCAGGATCTTGAGTAGGCTATATCCATTTTATCTAAACCTCATACATCCACATTCATAATCAGAGTAAATATACAATAGCGGAAGACTTTTAATAAAATGAACTGAGAAATCTAAATATGATAATCATATTAAAATATCCAATTATGCTGTTTCAACAGAGACATAAATAAAATACCAATTACATGCCTTTACTAAATCCAAATAATTAAAATAAAATCTAATCGAATACGCATGAGTTGCACTCGCAAGAGGAGTCATGCGTATCCACTTCGTCTTCAACTTCTATCGCCGCCATGTGCCCATACACTGGAGCGTTGACATAATCTTCGACGGTAGTACCTGCATCATCAACTAAAAATATTCGACGTCGAGAGGGTAAGCACACATCATGGCTCAGTAAGCAAACAAAACAATGCAACAATACATATGCATGCATTCAATTCATATCTTTGGTCTGGTTTAAAGTTTGCAATGCACAATAGAAAGGTTCGGTGGTCAAAGGTTAACGTTTATTGACCCCTCCTCTATACATAGGGTGTGGAAGTCCGCCCAAAGGTTAACGTTTATTGTCGTCCCCATCCACCCTACCATGAACATTGTACAACAAAGGTTAACGTTTATTGCTGTACAGTGCCATACCAACACGTAAGCCCCTGCTAGCGAGGGCTTGCAAACTGGGCTCGCAACTAACCAATCCTAATGCCAAATAGTATATCCAAGGCCTCACCCCAGCATCCCTCAGAACGCCCATAGAGATTGACCTAAGGCCCCCCGGTAGAGTCAGAGACTACAAGGACCGAGACCAACTCCCCTGATACTCTACGGCGTAATAGTTCTGTTAAAGTAATGGCGATACGACGATGCTAATGCACAAGACTTGAGTTAGAGATAGAGCTAGAGTGCTGAGGCTCGGCCCATGACACCTCCCCCTGATACTCGCTCGCATCAAGTACACCAACCGCACACATACATCCACATGCCTATTCCTATCATCATCATCATCATCATGTTATAAACAATAAAGTAAATATGCATGAAACAATTAATAGAAATATTGGACGACATGTTGAATGCACATTACAAGCATATTCGCATGGAATCAAGCATAGCATTGGACTCAAGAAATAAAAACAGTTTGTTATTAACCAATTAGTTTAGATCTTGTTTTCTCACCTTTACTTGATCGTAAGTCCTCTTTCAAGCTTTAAGAATCAACTATATATCGATATTATATCTCTAGAAAACCTAACCAAGTCGATAAAATTTAATTAGAATTAATTCACACTTTAAAAAGCATGCTGCTAACTGGGGGTCGATGCTAGGGTCGGAGTCTTGATCGACCCTGGGTGCGACCACCCCTATTCAGGACTTCCCGAACACTGGGGGTCGATGCTCAGGGTCTGGTAGGGTCGATTGGCAATCGACCCCCAATGCGACCCCCTGTGGGTTTTGTCAATTTTTCTTCCTTCAGTCCATTCATCCATTCTTCGTGTTTGGGGTCCTATGGCTTGCTCCTACAGTCCATTCCATACATGTTCTATGGCCTAGAACTGTGGTTTATTCACCTATATTGCTTTCATGATTTTCCCCATGGTTTTTCATGAAAACCTAACCATGGGTGGATGATTTGGGTTCCTCCTAGATAATCCCCTCTTCATTATCTACTCTAAGGTCTTAAGAAATTCATGGAGATAGTATCCATACCTGAGAAGTATGCTTCTTCCTCTGAATCCCTTCTCCTTGGTCTTCTTCTCCACTTTCCTTCTCTTCTCCTTTTTTCTCCTTTCTCTCCTTTTTTTTCTCAATCCAATTAGGGTTGTAAAAGGAGTGAAAGAGGCTTAGGGACATCCTATTTATAGAGTAGAAACTCGTAAAATAAGTCCCATTGAGATTAAGAAGGAATCCCATTGAGATTAGGAAGGTTTCCTAATTTTTGGTTCGAACTGTTTTTACCGACTATCGGGGGTTGATAGGGGGGTCAGTGTAAGACCCGTGTCAATCTAACCCTGTCTTACCACCTTGAACCAGGTTTACCCATCATGGTCTAGTCAAATGGACCAAGGGCATGAAGGAGATCGAGATCCCAGGTATCAAATCGACCCAAAAATACTTAAATTAAGGAAAGGGGGTCGCATACCCAGCTAAGCAGGGTCGGACTTCCCAAAACAAAAAGTCAGACCCTCGGTTTTGGAGGGAGGGTCGGACAGCTTAAGACCCTAGGGTAGACGGGATCATCGACCCTCCCATCGACCCTCGGATTCTTCAAAATATAGAAATTAGGAAATTTCTATATTTTTCGATTGGGATTCTTCCCAAATCTCAGAGGGACTTATTTAGGATGTTCCTACTCTATTTAAAGGACGTCCCTAAGCCACTTTCACTCCTTTCATAACCCTAATTGAATTGAGAAAAAGAGAGGAGAAGGAAAAGAGGAAGAAGAGAGGCAAGGAAGAGAACCTAGCAAAAAGGAGAAGACTTACAGAGAAAGATTAATCTTCTCAGGTATGGATACTAATTCCATGAGTTTCTACAGACCTTAGGATAGTTATTGGAGAGAGAGCGATCTCGAAGAAACCCAAACCATCCATCCATGGTTAGGTTTTCATGGAAAACCCTAGGAGAATGCATGAAAGCCATTTAGGAGGATGATTCATGGTTTTAGACCATGGAATGAATGTTTAATGGAATGTGGGAACAAACCATAGGACCCCAAACACGAAGAATGGATTAAAAAGTGAAAATTAGACCAGAGTGCACCAAGGGTCGCACCCAGGGTCGATGACCATCCGACCCTAGGTGTTTCTGACCATCGACCCTCAGCATTCGGGAAGTCCAGAAAGAAGGGAGGGTCGACAGACCCATCGACCCTAGCATCGACCCTAGCATCGACCCTCAGTTGACAGAATGGTTTTTAATTCCGAATAAATTCTAATTAAATTCTATCAATTTTGTTAGGTCTTCTAACAATATAATAACATTGTAAAGGTGAATTTAAAGCTTGGAAAAGTATCTTATAGCAAGCTAAGGTGAGGAACCTTAACCCCAAACTAAATTGGTTAATAATAAACAGTTTTCTATTTCTTGAGTCCTATGCCATGCTTGATTTTATGCGAATATGTTTGTAATGTGCATACAGCATGCCATCCAATATTTCTATTATTTGTTCATGCATATTTACTTTATTGTTTATAACATGATGATGATGATGATAGGAATAGGCATGTGCTTGTATGTGTGTGGTTGATGTACTTGATGCGAGCGAGTATCAGGGGAGGTGTGATGAGAACGTCAATAAACGTTAACCTTTGGCGGGTCTCAGCACTTTAGCTCTATCTCTAACTCAAGTCTTGTGCATTGGCATCGTCGTATCGCCATTACTTTAGCAGAACTATTATGTCGTAGAGTATCAGGGGAGGTGGTCTCGGTCCTTGTAGTTTCTGACTCTACCGGGGGGCCTTAGCTCTATCTCTATGGGCATTCTGAGGGATGCTGGGATGAGGCCTTGGATACACTGTTTGGCATTAGGATTGGTTAGTTGCGAGCCCAGTTTGCAGCCCTCGCTAACAGGGGCTTACGTGTTGGTATGGCACTATATGGCAATAAACGTAACCTTTGTTATATAATGTTCATGATTGGGTGCATGTGAGTTGACGATAAACGTGATCTTCGGGTAACGTCACACACTCGTGTATAGAGGCGGAGTCAATAAACGCGACCTTTGGCTACCTCAACCTTTCTATAGCATACTGCAAACTTTAAACCGGACCAAAGATATAAATTGACTTTTTGCATGCATATGTATTGTTGCATTGTTTTGGCTACTCACTGAGCCGTGTTGTGTGCTCACCCCTCGACGTCGAATATTTTTACTTGATGATGCAGGTTATACCGTCGAAGACTACATGAATGCGTCTGCATACGGGAATGTTGCAGCTATGGAAGTTGAAGCTAAAGTGGATACACACGACTCCTCTTGTGAGTGCAACTCGTGTGTATTTGATTAGATATTTTATAGGTTTCTTTAATTGGATTTATTCAGACATGTATTTGATATTTAATATTTATGTGTCAGTTGAATACAGAATAATTTGCTATTAAATTATTAATATCATTTAGTTTCTCAGTTCATTTTATTATAAGACTTCCGCTATTGTGTATTTACTCTGATTATGACATGGATGTATGGAGGTTCAGATAACGCGGGGATAGCCTATTTGAGATCCTGGTTGAACCGTTGGTTTATTAGCGGTTCATCACACCATTCTGGTTAGACCAAAATTGGGGTGTGACAACTTGGTATCAGAGCATCTCAGGCCTTGTCCGCTGAACTAGCATACATTCAACACAATTGTAAACTGAGATAGGATAAAAATAAAAACAATAATATTAACACATTGTAAGCACCAGTGATGTTTGAGACAAAATCTAAAAGAGAATAATGCATCTATTAAAAAGAGAAACAAGTTTACATAACAATGAGAGCGAAACAAAACATATATATATATAACGAAAGCAGAGTACAGTCCACAACCCGGACAGTTACTCTGTAGTACAAGAAAAATAAAGTACAATCAAGAAGCTGGAGGCGAAGGAGGAGGCGGGGCCTCACGATCTCTGTCATAGTCCTCAGCATAGACCCTAGTCAACCAGGCCACCTGGGTCTGGGTCGTCTGGAGACTAGCTGTGAGACCGGCTATCCTCTGATCAGTCGCACGCTGCACCTCTAGGAGCTCCCCCATCCGTACGCCTGATGCGTGCTGAGCAGCCAACAGCTCATCCATCCTCAGATCAGATCTGCGCTGAGCATCCCTGATCTCCTGCAGCATCTCCATCATGGCTGAAGGTGGAAGTGAAGGATCAGCCGAATGGGAAGGACCAGCCTCAGGTGCAGGAGCCGCCGCAGAAGATGTACCAACTCCAGCCGCATGTGTGGGTGATGGCGGTGGTATCGAGTCGACGTCCATATACATACGATCGTCATCGTCGACCGGATCCCCACGAGCTCTAGCAGCAGCAGCAGCAGCCTCAGCATCAGCCATCTCGACCCGAGTGTGAGGGCGCACCATCGCGTTCCTCTCCTCATCACTAACCTCAGCATCTCGCAGCCCCATCTTGCAGATAGCCTCCCAATCTAGAGGTGACGAAAAGGTCTTCTCATCTACCAGATCCACCCCCAGACGGGTCAGTAGCACTGTAATCATGCGTTCATAGGGTAGATTACCCCTATGACCGGACAATGTAGCACTAATCATCATCTGCATGATGATGTATGGAAGGCAGACCGACTATCGAGTGCATATACTGTAGATCAAGAACTGTGTCAGCTGAGAGACCCTCTCATAGTGCCCACTCTGCGGGATTAGATTATGCTGGATAATCTTGCAGAAGACCCGTGGAGCTGGACGCAAGTAACAAGCTCTCATCTGCCATCGATCAGGACGGAGCAACTGGTTGTCGATCTCTGCCCTCATCTCCATCTCAACAAACTGTGGCTCTCCCGGCGCACAGTACACCATGGGGCCATCATAGGGAATGCCCAACAGATCGGCCAGCTGCCGATAATCAAAAGAGATGTGCACCCCCTTGACGTAACTGGTGATGCGCAACTCCTGACCGTGCTCAACATCATTGTAATTCCCCACCACCTGGAGATTACAATAGAACTGGCGTACCAAGTCTGGATAGGTGCACGCGTCGTATGTGATGACAGGGAGCCACCCCATATCACCAAACGCTCCCTCTACATTGAACAAGGCTAACTCAGCCAAGTTTACCATGCGACCCCCTTCAACTTTCTTATGGCCATAGTTAGCATACTGTGCCTCGGCTTCATTCGAATGGAAGCGAAGCGGATCACGCACTCTGGGTATTTTGGTACGAGCCATGGTATCTGCAGAATAAGAAAGAAAAAGGAAACAAGGAGTTAGCAGGGTAAAAATCCAGAATTTGAGGTAATAACGACGTAAGTTAACCATAAAGCCCCATTTCTCACCATTCAAGTGGGCATAAGGACTTACGAAGGTTTAAATAGATCCTACAACCCACATGCAGTAGGAAATTTTAACTGACGATGTCCAATTTGAAGAAATTCAAGAAAAATCAAAAATGTCGACAAATTAGGGCAAAAAGAGAAAATTTCAAGTTTCTCGATAACCAACCGATGAAACTCAAAAATTTTTGAGGGCTTTCATTCCTCGAGACACCAATAACAAAAGCCCCCAATAAAAATCGAATTTTTACGGTTGGAAAAAGTTTAATTTGAAAAATATGAATTAAACGGGCAGAAACCTAGAAAAGAAAACCTAAAAACAGGTAAAAACGGGAAGACATACCTGTAGGGATGACGTGGACGTTGAAACCCGGAGTTAAACCGACCAAAAATAGTAGAGTGGCACTGTAGCAACTCAGAGAGTAGAGACGAGTCGAAACGGAGGAGGAATAGTGACAAATGACCCAGAATCGGATCTTAAAAATCTGATTTTCGGTCCGAGGGTCGGACAATTCGACTGACACCATCGACCCTCGGATCGACCCTCCCATCGACCCTCAGCTCTCGGGAATCTGATAGAAAATCGAGGGTCGGACTGAGGGTCGGATACCCATCGACCCTCCCATCGACCCTCAGCTCTCGGGAAGAACAGGTCATTCCCAGGGTCGGACATACCATCGACCCTCACCATCGACCCTACATAGAAAAGATAGTATTTTTCACAGAATAAATTAAGGATTTTTAATTTTATATCGGTTAGCGTGCCTACATGAAGTATAAATGATTTTTTACTGATTTTGATGATTTTCAAGCACCACCCATCTCAGAAGGAAATATGTCTGGACGTAGAGTGACCCGACAGACCCGAAACACAGTCCCACCACCACCACCCGTGGAGGAGACTAGTCAAGAGAATAACCATGTACCGGGAAATCCAGAACCGGTAAACCCTACAAATTTGCCACCTCCACCACCAGAGCTAGCAACAGAGGTGATGAATCTGGCACAGCAGCTGCAGCAGATGCAACACGCGCAGGCTCAGATGCAGGTTGCCATGGGAATAATGTTTCAAGCCACTCAGGCTGCACCCATGCACACAGGACAAGCCAGTGCAGCACCGGTGGGTAACCACCCAGCTCCTCAGACACCTCAGCAACCGGCTGCACAGATTCCAGTGCAGGCTCCAGAAGCAGCTCAAGGGAATCACCAGTATCCACCCTATATGTTCGGGGCAAACCCCCAGAATCAGCTGGACCACTCCCGACTAGTGGAGAGATTTTTGAAGATGAAACCCAGAGAATTCAACGGCAAACCGTCTGATCCATTATGGCCAGCACACTGGATAGACGAGATGGAAAGAAATTTTCTGATGATGACCATTACAGAGGAGGAGAAAGTATTGTGTGCCACCTTCATGCTCAAAGGCGACGCACATCATTGGTGGAAATCCACGAAGACATACTTACTGACCAAGCACGCCCTACTGACATGGGCTATATATAAAGAAGCATTCTTCGAGAAATATTTTCCACGAAGCTTCAGAGATTCGATGGAGAAGGAGTTCCTGAGTCTTTATCAGGGACAGATGTCAGTGGATGCGTACCAACAGCGTTATGAAGAGCTGTTTTTCTTCGCACCACTGAGTATGCAAGAAGAAGAAACCAAAACCCGTAGGTTTGTCACGGGACTAAGAGGAAGCATCAGAGAAAATGTTCTGGGCTTAGAGAAGAAAATTTATAATGAAGCTGTCCAGATCGCTCGAGTGATTGAATCGAGCCAGAAGGAGAGTTATTTTACTCAGAACAAGGGCATCAAAAGGCCAGCCGGAAACTCCTACAACGGAGGCAATAACAGGACGTATAAGCCCTTCCGTCCTCAGAATTTTAATGCTGCAACCAAGACTACCCCCGCAGCTCAACCTCAGCCAAAGCCAAATTCTGAAGCCCCGAAGTGTTTTAACTGCAACCAGCCGGGACATATGGCAAGGGAATGCCCTAAGCCCAAGAAACAATTCCATCAGGGACGTGTATATGCTGTTACGTCCGAGGATGCGGCCGCATCACCCGATGTGGTCACAGGTATGACTGAAACTCTTAAAGTTATAAATACATTGAATGAGCATGTAGACTAAGTAAAGATGAATCACAGGTATTGTACCTATAAATGGCGTACCCGCCAGAGTACTCTTCGATTCCGGAGCTACTCATTCATTTATATCTGTGTCATTTGGAAAGAAGACAAAATTACCCATCAAAACATTAGACTACAAATTACTTGTACGGTCACCGATGGGGTTAGAAGTGGAATTAGAAAAAGGTTATGGACCATGTCCAGTTCTCATTGGGGAACAGATTTTAGATGCAACATTGATACGACTTGAGATGGCAGACTTCGATGTCATCTTAGGAATGGATTGGTTAGCTCGGCATTCTGCAAATCTGTTATGCGCCGAGAAGAAGCTAACATTCAAAGACAAAGAAGGGGCAGAATTCAGTTTCTCGGGAACCAAACTTCCCCGGAGACGCAAGCTCATACTTTCAGCAGTAAAGGCTAAGAAGTGCCTTGAGAAGGGAGCAGTCGGGTACCTAGTATCAGTGGTCGACCTAACCAAGGAAGCACCACGAATGGAAGACATTGACGTCGTGCGGGATTACCCTGACGTATTTCCGGAGGAACTACCCGGATTACCACCCGACCGTGCCACAGAGTTTGTAATAGACCTGATACCTGGAGCCGCACCAGTATCAAAGGCACCTTATAGAATGGCTCCTACTGAACTGAAGGAATTAAAAGTGCAATTACAAGAACTGCTGGACAAGGGTTATATTCGACCCAGTATATCTCCATGGGGGGCACCGGTGTTGTTCGTAAAGAAGAAGGATGGTAGCGTTCGATTATGTATCGACTATCGGGAGTTGAACAAACTGACAATCAAGAATCGATACCCACTACCTCGGATCGATGACTTGTTCGATCAGTTACAAGGAGCAAGAGTATTTTCTAAAATCGATCTTCGATCAGGCTACCACCAGCTGAAGATTAAGGAAGGGGACATTCCGAAGACAGCATTCAGGACCAGATATGGACATTATGAATTTTTGGTGATGTCTTTCGGATTAACTAATGCCCCGGCAACGTTCATGGAACTTATGAACCGAGTTTTCCATGATATGCTGGATACGTCGGTTATAGTATTTATTGATGACATATTGGTATACTCCAAGGACAAGGAAACCCATATCAAGAACCTAAACGCAGCCCTACAGCGGTTAAGGAAAGAGAAGCTATATGCCAAATTTTCAAAGTGCGAGTTTTGGCTAAGTGAAGTCGCATTCCTAGGCCATGTAGTATCCGCCGAAGGAATCAAAGTGGACCCCAGCAAAATCGAGGCTATTGTGAAGTGGGAAGCACCAAAGAGCGTTTCAGAAATTAGAAGTTTTCTGGGTCTAGCTGGTTATTATCGGAGATTCGTAGAAGACTATTCTCGGATTGCCGTACCTCTCACCAGTTTGACCAAGAAAGGTGAAAAGTTTGTGTGGACGGATAAATGTGAGAAGAGCTTCCAGACATTGAAGGCCAGATTGATATCCGCCCCGATTTTGACCATTCCCGTTCCAGGACAGACATTTACTTTATACACTGATGCATCGGGATTGGGATTAGGATGTGTGCTTATGCAAGGAGAGCAAGTGATTGCTTATGCTTCAAGACAGTTAAAGGTACATGAGAAAAATTATCCCACTCATGATTTGGAGTTAGCGGCAGTAGTACATGCTGTCAAGATATGGAGACATTACCTATACGGAGAGAAATTTCAGATTAAGTCGGACCATAAAAGTCTTACTTATTTATTTAATCAGAAGGAGTTGAATATGAGACAAAGAAGATGGCTGGAACTATTGAAAGACTATGATTGTGATATCCAGTATCATCCGGGAAAAGCGAACGTAGTAGCGGATGCATTAAGCAGAAAAGCAGTGATTAAATCTCAAGGAGAAGTTAGCACGACTGCAGCAATGTGTACCAACGGAATAGTATTCAATCACGGCAACGAGCAGTATGTGATAGATACAACGGATGAATCAGCTAACCAAGGGTTTATTCATCGGTTTTCAAATATGTTCGCGGCATTGAAGATTATACCGGATATAGTGGATGAAGTGAAGACAGCTATCAAAGCAGATCCTTATCTGAGAACAGTACAAGAAGATATTGAGAAAGGTAGGACTAACCCTGAGTTCACCTTGGACGACGAGAAAGTACTGAAATACAAAGGAAGAATATGTGTACCTGAAACAGAGAGTATGGACATTAGACACCGACTGATGAAAGAAGCCCATACCACCATCTATTCGATACATCCTGGAAGTACAAAAATGTATCATGATCTGAAGAAATTATATTGGTGGAGGGGAATGAAAGCAGATGTAGCTAAGTTCGTGTCTCAATGCCTAAATTGTCAGAAAGTAAAGGCTGAACGACAAAGACCCGCAGGATTGTTACAGCCATTACCGGAACCAGCATGGAAATGGGACTGCATCACTATGGACTTCGTCACGGGACTACCATTGACTCCTCGAGTAGTTGACGCAGTTTGGGTGATTGTGGACCGTCTGACTAAAACAGCCCGCTTTATACCTATACGACCTCAGTATACACTGGAAAGGTTAGCAAAGCTGTATGTGGATAATATTGTTCGGTTACACGGTGTACCAGAAAGCATTGTGTCCGATAGAGATCCACGATTTACTTCCAAATTTTGGGAAGGACTGCAAAAGGCTATGGGAACAACGCTAAAGTTTAGTACTGCATTCCACCCACAGACAGACGGACAGTCAGAGCGTACAATTCAGATTCTAGAAGATATGCTACGAGCATGTGTAATTGATTTCAAGGGATCATGGGATGAAAAGTTACCATTGATCGAGTTCGCTTACAATAACAGCTATCAGGCTACTATACAGATGTCACCTTATGAAGCACTGTATGGCAGGAAGTGTCGAACTCCCTTGTTTTGGAATGAAGTTGGAGAACGTAGCATTGTTGGACCGGAATTTGTTGAAGAGACTTGTCGAGTGGTCGACATCATCAAGGAAAGAGTAAGAACAGCTCAGAACCGTCAGAAGCAATATGCAGATACTCGACGAAGAGATCTAGAGTTCGCCGTAGGTGATAAAGTATTTCTGAAGGTATCGCCTATGCGAGGATTGAAGAGGTTCGGACAGAAAGGAAAACTAAGTCCAAGATATGTCGGACCATATGAAATTCTAGCTAAGCGTGGAAAAGTGGCTTATCAGTTAGCACTACCACCATCTATGTCAAGTGTGCATGACGTATTTCACATTTCCCTATTGAAGAAGTATGTCAAAGACCCAACGCATGTCTTGACAGTGGATTTGCCAGAATTGACTGATGAATTGACATTTGAAGTAACACCAACAGAAATCACTAGTCGAAAGGTTCAACGTCTACGCAACCGAGATATCTATTATGTTAAGGTCACATGGAAAAGTAGAGACATGGAAGAAATTACATGGGAAGAAGAAAATGCTATGAGAAAGCAATACCCTCACTTATTTGATTCAGGAGGTACGTACAATTTCGAGGACGAAATTTTTATAAGTTGGGGGGAGTTGTAAGACCCGTGTCAATCTAACCCGGTCTTACCACCTTGAACCAGGTTTACCCATCATGGTCGAGTCAAATGGACCAAGGGCGTGAAGGAGATCGAGATCCCAGGTATCAAATCGACCCAAAAACACTTAAAATAGGGGAAGGGTCGCATACCCAGCTAAGCAGGGTCGGACCTCCCAAAATAGAAAGTCAGACCCTCGGTTTTGGAGGGAGGGTCGGACAGCTTAAGACCCTAGGGTCGACGGGATCATCGACCCTCCCATCGACCCTCGGATTCTGCCGAATATAGAAATTAGGAAATTTCTATATTTTTCGATTGGGATTCTTTCCAAATCTCAGAGGGACTTATTTAGGATGTTCCTACTCTATTTAAAGGACGTCCCTAAGCCACTTTCACTCCTTTCACAACCCTAATTGAATTGAGAGAAAGAGAGGAGAAGGAAAAGAGGAAGAAGAGAGGCAAGGAAGAGAACCTAGCAAAAAGGAGAAGAGTTACAGAGAAAGATTAATCTTCTCAGGTATGGATACTAATTCCATGAGTTTCTACAGACCTTAGGATAGTTATTGGAGAGAGAGCGATCTCGGAGAAACCCAAACCATCCATCCATGGTTAGGTTTTCATGGAAAACCCTAGGAGAATGCATGAAAGCCATCTAGGAGGATGATTCATGGTTTCAGACCATGGAATGAATGTTTAATGGAATGTGGGAACAAACCATAGGACCCCAAACACGAAGAATGGATTAAAAAGTGGAAATTGGACCAGAGTGCACCGAGGGTCGCACCCAGGGTCGATGACCATCCGACCCTAGGTGTTTCTGACCATCGACCCTCAGCATTCGGGAAGTCCAGAAAGAAGGGAGGGTCGATAGACCCATCGACCCTAGCATCGACCCTAGCATCGACCCTCAGTTGACAGAATGGTTTTTAATTCCTGAATAAATTCTAATTAAATTCTATCGATTTTGTTAGGTCTTCTAGCAATATAATAACATTGTAAAGGTGAATTTAAAGCTTGGAAAAGTATCTTATAGCAAGCTAAGGTGAGGAACCTTAACCCCAAACTAAATTGGTTAATAATAAACTGTTTTCTATTTCTTGAGTCCTATGCTATGCTTGATTCTATGCGAATATGTTTGTAATGTGCATACAGCATGCCATCCAATATTTCTATTACTTGTTCATGCATATTTACTTTATTGTTTATAACATGATGATGATGATGATGATGATGATAGGAATAGGCATGTGCTTGTATGTGTGTGGTTGATGTGCTTGATGCGAGCAAGTATCAGGGGAGGTGTGATGAGAACGTCAATAAACGTTAACCTTTGGCGGGTCTCAGCACTTTAGCTCTATCTCTAACTCAAGTCTTGTGCATTGGCATCGTCGTATCGCCATTACTTTAGCAGAACTATTATGTCGTAGAGTATCAGGGGAGGTGGTCTCGGTCCTTGTAGTCTCTGACTCTACCGGGGGGCCTTAGCTCTATCTCTATGGGCATTCTGAGGGATGCTGGGGTGAGGCCTTGGATACACTGTTTGGCATTAGGATTGGTTAGTTGCGAGCCCAGTTTGCAGCCCTCGCTAACAGGGGCTTACGTGTTGGTATGGCACTATATAGCAATAAACGTAACCTTTGTTATATAATGTTCATGATTGGGTGCATGTGAGTTGACGATAAACGTGATCTTCGGGTAACATCACACACTCGTGTATAGAGGCGGAGTCAATAAACGTGACCTTTGGCTACCTCAACCTTTCTATAGCATACTGCAAACTTTAAACCGGACCAAAGATATAAATTGACTTTTTGCATGCATATGTATTGTTGCATTGTTTTGGCTACTCACTGAGCCGTGTTGTGTGCTCACCCTCGACGTCGAATATTTTTAGTTGATGATGCAGGTTATACCGTCGAAGACTACATGAATGCGTCTGCATACGGGAACGTGGCAGCTATGGAAGTTGAAGCTGAAGTGGATACACACGACTCCTCTTGCGAGTGCAACTCGTGTGTATTTGATTAGATATTTTATAGGTTTCTTTAATTGGATTTTATTCAGACATGTATTTGATATTTAATATTTATGTCTCAGTTGAATACAGAATAATTTGCTATTAAATTATTAATATCATTTAGTTTCTCAGTTCATTTTATTATAAGACTTCCGCTATTGTGTATTTACTCTGATTATGACATGGATGTATGGAGGTTCAGATAACACGGGGATAGCCTATTTGAGATCCTGGTTGAACCGTTGGTTTATTAGCGGTTCATCACACCATTCTGGTTAGACCAAAATTGGGGTGTGACATTGAATAATCAAAAAAAAAAAAAAAAAAAAAAAATTAGAAATTTCCTTTGCTCTTTGCGACTGTTTAAACAAGTCATCGATCCGAGGTGATAGATCTCGATTCTTGATCATGAGCTTGTTCGATCATGAGCATTAGGATTGGTTAGTTGCGACCCCAGTTTGCAGCCCTCGCTAACAGGGGCTTACGTGTTGGTATGGCACTATATGGCAATAAACGTAACCTTTGTTATATAATGTTCATGATTGGGTGCATGTGAGTTGACGATAAACGTGATCTTCGGGTAACGTCACACACTCGTGTATAGAGGCGGAGTCAATAAACGCGACCTTTGGCTACCTCAACCTTTCTATAGCATACTGCAAACTTTAAACCGGACCAAAGATATAAATTGACTTTTTGCATGCATATGTATTGTTGCATTGTTTTGGCTACTCACTGAGCCGTGTTATGTGCTCACCCCTAGACGTCGAATATTTTTAGTTGATGATGCAGGTTATACCGTCGAAGACTACATGAATGCGTCTACATACGGGAACGTGGCAGCTATGGAAGTTGAAGCTGAAGTGGATACACACGACTCCTCTTGTGAGTGCAACTCGTGTGTATTTGATTAGATATTTTATAGGTTTCTTTAATTGGATTTTATTTAAACATGTATTTGATATATAATATTTATGTCTCATTTGAATACAGAATAATTTGCTATTAAATTATTAATATCATTTAGTTTCTCAGTTCATTTTATTATAAAACTTTCGCTATTGTGTATTTACTATGATTATGACATGGATGTATGGAGGTTCAGATAACACGGGGATAGCCTATTTGAGATCCTGGTTGAACCGTTGGTTATTAGCGGTTCATCACACCATTCCGGTTAGACTAAAATTGGGGTGTGACAGTCAGAGATCCTGTCGACCCCTGGTCCTTAAAGTGTCCGACCCCCCATGTAAAACTAGGGGTCTGACTTTTATACTGGGGGTTCCGACCCTCCCTTGCTGGGTATGCGACCCTCCCCTTATTTTGAGTATTTTTGGGTCAGTTTAATACCTGGGATCGTGATCTCCTTCACGCACGTGATCCATTTGGTTCGACCATGATGGGTAGACCTGGTTCAAGGTGGTAAGACCGGGTTAGTTTGATACGGGTCTTACATTTACCTTGTATCAACCCGCATCCTAGATCCAATCCGGAAGCTTCGATGTTTAGGGTAAACGGTTTTCCTGGTGTCTGAATGATCAAGATGGGGGTTGATATCAACCTTACTTTAAAATCTAGAAACATTCTTCATACTTGTCAGTCCAATTAAACTCCTCTCCCTTCTTGGTTAGCTTGGTAAGAGGTTTTTGCGATCTTAGAGTGGTCCTCTACAAATCGTCTGTATTAACCAGCTAAACCCAAGGAACTTCTAATCTTTGCAATATTCTTTAGGTGTTTCTCACCATATAATTACTTTTTCTTAATAGGGTTCACTTTAATCACTTTTTATGATGCTATCTGATCTAAGCAGATCACTTTGTTTAATCGGTCTCATATTTCTTGGACTTGGCATAAAGCTTTTCTCTTTTCAGCTGTTGTGAAG
>JAMYWD010001205.1:0-10000 GCA_028583415.1 Protea cynaroides
CGAGTCTCAATACATGACCGCTTTGGGGAATGAGGATCTCAATGCATAGGAGAGGAAATCGCCATCCCTAGAACGATCTCTAAGGATGTGTAGATTGTGCCCGAGCCGAGCGGGTGGCCGCTGAGCATCGAGCTGCTACTGAAAAGCTTACAGTAGAGCACGTATGCACCGCCAATGCTGCCCTTGCCGCTGCACTTGTGGCCTCTAGCCAGTAGGAGCATACATGCCTGACATAGATACCAACGACAGTCCCTACGCCCATTGTCACTCCACAGCCCAGTACCCTCGAGCACCAGCTACTGGCCATGCAAGACAAATAAAACAAAATGGAAAAGAAGCAAATAGATATTGTGAATGCGCACGGGAAAAAGAGTACCATTGTGATATGGCTTTCTCCAAGGAGATCATGGATAGGCCTCGACCCAAGCACTTCATGACGCCGAAGATTGATCCATATGACGGAATCACCGATCCGTAGCTACACCTTGACAACTATTCCGCCCATAAGGCTCCTTTATTGTTATGACGATGCCACCCTCTGCAGAGCATTCCCATCCACACTAAAAGGGCCAAGACGACTTTGGTTCAAAAACCATTTGATCAACTAGATCTGAGATTTTAACGAGTTAAGTGACCATTTTTTCGACCACTTCCCAACTCAGACTACACCCAATAAGACCTCTAATCATCTTATGGCAATCAAGCAGAAGCCAGATGAGACCCTGAGAGCTTTCCTGACCATGTTCAATAAAGAACCTTAACCAGAAAGTCCGAGCAACAACCCTCCAGAATGGAATAGCATATAAAGATTTGCTGAAGTCACTATACAAAAGACTACTAGCCAATTATGCCAACTTGAGAGCTCAGAGCGAAAAGTATGCCGCCTCCAATGATGCCATGATTTTAGTATAAAAACAAGGTAAGAGGATCATAGGCAGAGAGAATAAAAGGATTGACACTCAGGTCGGCAACCACACCTCTATCGAACCATCGAAGAAACAGAAGTAAAAAGGATGGATTCCCATGTAAATAGGACGCCAAAGTAGAGTTCGATTGGAGGATGTTCACACCTCTGAATATGTCCATGACAGAGGTGATGTATAGTTTAAAGGACACTACACTAGAGCTACAAGAACCTCCAAATATGAAAGCAGATCCCAAGTGCAGGTCTTCCAAGAAATACTGTAAGTACCATCGTGACCACTGTCATGACACACATAGATGCATGGCTCTCAGATATATAATTAAAGACTTGATCAAGCATGGCCACATCAAAGAGTAAGTCAATAAGCCTCATTCTGACAGTCGACAGAAGGAAAAACAACCTTCGGACTATAAGAATGATGCAAATACAAGTCAGGGTCGCAAAGATCAAGACAAATCCAAAGATGATCCAGGACTCAACGCCACTCAATAAAATTGGTGATCCAAGGGACAAGTCAGAGTAATAATAAAAGCACCACTGTAGAGCCAGTGATAGAGGATGTAGTCCAACTTGGAAATAGCACAAGGTATGGAGTACAACAGACATATAGAATGTAATGGCTAAGTCGACAGGATGGATGTAGAAATTTTATCTGGATAAAAAGTCGGGGGCTGTCTCAGAGGCCGACTGTGACCCCAAAAAAAGTATATCTTACTTGATAACTTGTTTCTCAATGCTGCATCTGGGAGATCTGTCGAGGGCTGATTCGGGAGCTGGTTTACCTCTCAGAGTCCCCCGACGATTCCCAGATCTTCAAAGAAGCATCAGTCCACCACTCAAAAGTGTCGACACGCCTGATGAGAAGTACCAATTACCCCTAGCAGAGGGGGAATATGCAAGTTAGGACTTCTACAACACATGCACTGCCATCCTAGATCACTATACAAAGGCTATCATTTAGGGCCTAATTGCAAGTAACACTTCCAGAAATAATCATAACGCATAAGCCAAAAGCATCTGTAGCACCTTAAAGCCTTCATCTCCTTACCAGACAGGGGATGTGATTACCTTCTTAGATGAAGACCTCTTCGTCATCAAATTCCAGCTTGAACACGCAGTCATCATCACCATGGTGATTGATAAGGTAAATGAAGTTGAAATAGTCCTAGTCGACACAGGTAGCTCAGGCGATTTCCTATACTACCATAAATTCAAGGCCAAGAACATCGATGAGAAATGCCTGTGTCTGATTAAGTTTTCACTGATCAGCTTCTCTAGAGACACAATCAAAGTAAAGGGAGGAATCTAGCTCGAGACCCGAGTTGGAACCAAACCGAGTGTAAGGGACGATTTGGTTTAATCTGTGATTTGCATTAAATGTAAAATGTAAAAAATGAAATGAAAATAGAATGGAGTCGCCACCTAGAAAAGGTCTAGGACCTATATACGATTTCTCATATGAGAAATACTAATGACTCACGTAGGGATTAAGGCTTAATGGTCAAACCAAAGAAATAGTGGGTAAGTGTCATGTTACAATTTGGGAAGGTATTAGGCACCCAAATTGCCTAATCCGAAGATTAGTCTCCATATACTATCCTTTCCTATCCTAATTTAAATTACAGGCAATGGCTAAACAATTTTTAATAGGCACCAAACCTAGGTTCTAGATGTATTTAAATCTAGGAGCAAGCCATCAAGATAACAGTAAGAAAAATTAAAGTGTGGTATGGATCAGAAATAAAATGATTGGATGACGGACCAATCAGCCAATTTCGAATGACAAGCGTACCACTCAACATCTTCGATGGACAAAAATCATTTTTTAGTTATTGAAACGTAGTCCAAAGTTCAAATGCAATGATTTTTGAAAGAAATGAAAGTAATGAAAGTAAATTAAAATAAATTAGTTTAGGACTGAACTTGAATGATGAACACTCAAGCTAGCTACGTATCTTAAGACAAGCTTAAGAATCAAGCCCAACGTAGTTCAACCATTTGGGTTGACAAGATGGTAGATCCCTATAGCCACTAGTCAAGCTAATAGGTCATCTAGGTTTAGGATATTGAATAGACTCCTACAAATCACTAGTCAAACCGGGTAGGCCGTCTATGTAAAACAATCGAATTGACTTCTACAGCCACTAGTCAAGCTGATAGACCGTCTATGTAAAGCACATCGAATAGACTTCTACAGCCACTAGTCAAGCTGGTAGACCGTCTATGTAAAGAGACATCGAATAGACTTCTACAGCCACTAGTCAAGCTGGTAGACCATCTATGTAAAGTAGGGTTTGAAAGGGACTTCCATGCGATGATGGAATGCTTGCCCAAGATTGAAAGGGACTTCCATGCGATGATGGAATGTTTGTCCAAGATTGAAAAGGGACTTCCATGCGATGATGGAATGTTTGCCCAAAATTCCATGCGAAGATGGAGAATTGAAATGAAGTTTTGAAATTTGAAAACTTAGATTGAATTTGAAATTGAAATTGAAATTGGAACTTGAAATTGAAATAGAAATTGAATTGAACTTGAATTTTGAAATGAATTTGAATTGAAATTGAAATTGAAATTGAAATCGAATTGAGTTTGAAATAGAAATTGAAATGGAAATTGAAATTAGAAATTGAATTGAATTTGAAATTAAAATTGAAATAGAAATTGAATTGAATTAAAATTGAAAATAGATTTGGAATTAAAATTGAAATTGAGATAAAAATAGAAATTGAAAATTGAAAATTGAATTGAATTTGAAATTAAAATAGAAATAAAAATTGAATTGAATTTCAAATTGAAGATAGATTTAGAATTAAAATTGAAATTGGGATAGAAATAGAAATTGAAATTGAAAATTGAATTGAATTTGAAATTAAAATAGAAATAGAAATTGAATTGAATTTAAAATTGAAGATAGATTTGGAATTAAAATTGAAATTGAAATTGAATTGAAATTGAATTGAATTTGAAATTAGAAAGATATTTGGAATTTAAATTGAAACTGAATCCGAAATCGAATTAAAATTGAATTTTTGAAAATTGACTTTGAATTTGCAATTTCATTAAAATTAGAATAAAATTGGAATTAAAATCCAAATCGAAATAGAAATTGAAATTGAAATGGGAAATTGAATTTAGATTTGGGATTAAATTGAAATTGAAACCTAAATTGAATTGAAATTGAATTTTATTGAAACTATGCAAAACAATTGACATGATAAATTTGAAAGATTATAATTTTTAATCAATGTGTAAATGCATTATGATGCAACTCGGGTATAATTGCAACCCTCATTGCAATTGGACTGAGCTTGGGTAATGGATTCCTGGGCGGCCTACGTATCTCGGGGTGGAGTCCGAGAATCAAGTCCATACGTAGTTCGGAATGAACTACGCATAAAAAATGAAGACAATTTTAATGTGTCAACATGTGAGAAGGTACTCGACATTGGACAATAGGCATCGGTGCCTCGCTTCATTCATACATACATTCACACATCTATATTTGCGCATCACAAGTGCGTGAGTCCGCATTGCACGGAAATAGTTACAAAATTCATAAGAAATTCCTATGGGATACATAAGTGGGGATTGGGGATCAAAACTATTAATACATTTCCTTTCGCATTCGTGGGATACATTGAAAGGGTAGGGGACGTCCTAGTCTATCCCGCCCCGTCACTATACTAGGGATGGCAAGTGCCGCATGCATGTCGTGTTACCCACCTGCATCGAATAATTATGGGTGCACGATGGCCGAACCCATATACCACATAAAATAAAGACATAGAGTTAAGGGCGTTACCTGCCTGTGAGTAGAGGTGGATGCCGAGAGAAGAAATGATCTTATGTGCCCCTTTAAAATACCCTCCCCTTGTAGAGTAGATGTAAATCTGTAAAATAATAGAGAAAATCCCACGTGTCTTTGATGTCATACTTGTGTATACGTGGGTGTTTAATGGCACTTCACCATCATCATCTCATGATTAAATGTCCATGATATGGAAACAACATGTGAAATGAATTAATAAGGAATGAAATATTTGTAACTACGGAAATTTTATGTAAACAATTATTAAACTAATGGATAATTTCACAATTTGATGAAACCGAATGGGAACATACAAGTAGGTGAACCTGAACCGCCATCACAAAAAAACTGCAATAACTTTCAAGAATTGGAAATATATTATGGAAAATAAACAATGAATAAGATATTAAAGAAATTTCAAACGAATTTGATTAATCCTGACCGACGGACTGAAATATCTATATCAACGGAAATGTTAGATTGAGATTCTTAAGAAAAAATAAAATAAACCTCGGTAAAGAATGTATGAGTCATAGAAAACACGACACTAAATCGATGATATAGACTAATTTCAAATCTGATTTCAAAAACGCTAAAAAAAATTGATGAATTTAATCTTTTGATCAAGAAATTTCGAGATGACTTTTTAGAATAGAAGAATGTGAATTAAACCAATGGATCAAGAATATTTTGAACAGGTTTAATTTTAGAAATGTCAAATAGTGGTGATTTTAGGAAGCTTGATCAAGAAAATTCAAATTGAATTACTAGAACAAATCAAATACATAGTTGGATTAATAAATTGCCGGAATTCATCACTGTTTGGACAAGAAATGAAACAAATCATTTCGGTGTCTGGTGAATTTCAAGAATCAAATAGTGTTGATGTTTGATGAGTTTCAAGAACCAAATAATGCCGGCGATTGGAAAGGTTACAGAATCAAACCTCGTAGGATCAGATCGCCGTCGGAGAAGAAGAAAAAAAACTATCGCCACCACGAGAGAAGTACAGACCACCAGTGAGAAAACAAATCAGATCGCCGGATCGTGAACACCAAACTAGATCTGAACCAGATAGTCGGAGCAAGAACTCAGAACAGATCTGCTACTAAACCTGGCATTAGAGCTGGAATTTCTAAACTCAAGCATTTATCAACAAATCTTGACAAGAAACATGAGTTTACCGAACAGATTTCAAAAGAAAAAAAGACAACAATCGGCTATCAGATCCAAGAATCTTTGAAAGAGACTTGGATCTGCCAAACGATTTTCCAGATCCAAGAAACTAGTTAATCGATGAAATTCTTTAAATTTTTTCCTTCTTTTTTTTTTCAAAGAATAACTTGAGATCAAGAACATTAGACCGCATTTGTTAAGAAAGAAACTAATCTAACTCACCTGAACTCGTAGTTACCGCAGATTCATCACGGATTATGTCGCCACCGAAGCTTCGGATCTGCCGCTATCGAGTGTAGGTCGCACGCCATTATCGCCGAACTAAACTTCAGGATTTCCTCAAAATTTTCGAAGGATCGACGGAGAAGAAGAAAGCTAGAAAACCAGGTTTCAAATCTGGTTTCTAAAAAAATTAGATCGAAACCAGATCTGAAACAGCCATTAGAGCACCTACCGCCGCCGTCCTCGTCATTTCAGATCGGCGTCGTCATCGCACCGCCACCGTCGTCGTTGCTTCGCACCACTGCCGTCGACGTCGCCGCTGCTCCAGGTCGCTCTCTCCGTCGACTTCTTCCTCAAACCCTCGTTTCCCTCTCTGTTTCTCTCTCTCGAACCCGCCTCTCTATTTCTCTGTTTGGAACGCAGAGAGAAAAAATGATCTCTCTGCGTTTCATTTGATTTATATATATTATTTTTTATTATTTTTATTTATTTTTATTTTAGTTTGATGACGTGGTTGGAGTTCCATTCTCCAACCACGTGAGCACTTTGTTTCTTTTTTTTTTTTTTTTTTTTTTTTTTTTTTTTTTGTCATTATCTTATGTATGAATTTTATCATATTTATTTAAAAAAACAAACTAAAAATATATTTTGTCATAATTAGTTTATTTATTTATTTTATATTATTGTTTTATTTTTATTATATTTTCTTATTTATCATTACATCTTGCTTACTTATTTATTATTTATTTATGGTTATTATTATTATACACTATTTATTTTTTTTATTTCTTATTCCCCTGAGCTATGATTTAACTTCCTCGACAAATTTGAAGCGTCTACACCGAGGAGGTTGACAGTTTTGATGACTTATATCATAGTGGTCATCCTGTCTAACCACAACGTGATTCTAGGTCAGCCAGGGCTTAACCTCTTTTTAGCCTGTGTTTTGACTTACTATCCTGTGTTGAAGTTCCTGACCGAGCATGGTGAAGGACGCAACAAGGTTAACCAAAAGCTCTCCCGAAGATGCTATGTAACCAACTTGGCAGCCCATGATGACAAGCTACCTACTCTGTCCATCGAGATTGAAGACCTCCAAGACGACTTCACCCAAGAGAGAGGTACTCTTTGTGAAGAGCTGGATCAGACACTCATCTTGGAGGAAGAACCAGAAAAATACTTCTAGATCGGGTCCACTCTGCTGGGTGAGCAAAGGGAGAATCTGATCACCTTTCCAAAGAACAACTTGAATGTCTTCGACTGGTTAGCATCTAACATGCTGGGAATACCTCGAGATTTGATGGAACACCGACTTGCAATTGATCCAAAGTTCAACTAGAGTTATTAGCCACTGGTTTTATTAAGGAGGTTAAATATCCTTAATGGGTGTCTAATGTAGTCATGGTGCCAAAATCTAATAGGAAATGGCATATCAATATAAATTATTTTGATCTTAATAAAGCTTGCCCTAAGCACTACTACCCTCTCCCTAGAATTAATAGGCTGATAGATGTAGCGGTAGGCATGAGATGTTGTCTTTCATGGATGCCTACACTGGATATAATCAGATAAAGATGTATACAACAAATGAGATCAACATAGCCTTCATCACCAGCAATGGCCTCTATTGTTACACTGCAATGCCCTTCGGACTGAAGAATGCAAGAGCAACTTACCAACGCCTAATCAACAAAGTTTTTGAGAACTAGATTGGGAAGAATATGGAGGTCTAAGTGGATGACTTCCTAGTCAAAAGTAAGAAGACTACAAGTCACCTAGACGACTTGCAAGGCTTTAGAGGTACTTCGCAGTCACCAGATGAAACTCAACCCTACAAAGTGCACATTTGGCATCTGCTCAAGAAAATTCCTAGGGTTCATGGTGTTTAACAGGGGCATTATGGCCGATCCATCCAAGATCGACGTGATCCTAAAGATGTCAGTGCCTACCAAGCTGAAGCAAGTCTAAGAACTGACAGGTCAGATAGCCGCCTTGGGGAGATTCATGTCCAGATGGGTAGACCATTGCCTACCATTCTTTAAGATGCTAAAAGGAGCTAAACACTTTGAATAGATAGAGGAATGCCAGAAATCATTTTATGACCTAAAAGCATTCCTAATGTCCACACTACTGCTCGCCTATCCAGAGGTCAGTGACCAGCTCTAGCTCCGTCTAGCCACCTCAACAGAAGCAATCAGCTCGGTACTAGTCAAAGAGGTAGACAAGGCTTAGAGGCCAGTCTATTATGGGAGTAAGGTGGTATTGGACATGGAAACTAGGTACAAGTCGATCGAAAAGTTAGCTCTAGCACTGGTGCCCGAAAGCTCTAACCATACTTTCAAGCCCACACCATCCTAGTACTGACCGACAAACCATTGAAGAAAATTCTAGTATGTATTGATATATCCAAACGACTTGTAAATTGGGTGATCGAACTCAGAGATTTCGACCTCCAGTTCTAACCAAAGTCGGCAATCAAGGCCCAGGTACTTGCCCACTTCTTGTTAGAAACCTCCGCAGAAGATAGTGCCAACATCGATAAAACCCTAACAGAGGATAATGTCTGGTAGAAAAAAGAAGTAGAAAATGGAACATTCACCAATTTGGACTCTATATGTAGACCGATCTTCGAATGACCAACACTTGGGGGTCGGGGTCATTCTACTAGTCCTAAGAAGTTTAAAGTGCAGGTCGCTCATTGATTCTACTTCTATGCAATAAACAACTTAGCAGAATATGAAGCATTACTCGCTGGTCTTCGACTTGAGAAGTTCCTAGTGGTAAGGAGGTTGGACATCTACAGTGATTTACAAGTCATGGTTAGATAGATCAACGACGAATATGAAGCCAAACAACCCCTCATGCGCAAGTACCTAGCTAAAGCAAAGTCAGAATTTGCACTGCAAGAAGGCTACCAACTTAGCAATGTGGATCAAGGAAACAACACCGAAGCAGACGCTCTGTCTAGGATCATGGTAGAAGACCTCTCCATCCTTGGCTCATCGGTATACATTAATGTCCTGAAAAACCAGAACATAGGAGGAGAGGCTGACGTGTAGTAAATCGACACTGAGGCGACTTGGATCGATCTGATAAAAACATACATAGAGATAGGTGAACTCCCAGATAACTGGTTGGAGAGATGTGTGGTCAATATTAAATCCTTTAGTATACAGTGATGGATGGAAAGTTATACTGCAAGTCGCTTACCTGCCCTTTTCTACTCTATTTCATCCAGCCCAAGTTGGAGAAGTGATGTGGGAAGTTCATGAAGGAATCTACATAAGTCACCTAGGAGGAAGAGCCCTCTGCCAGCAACTCCTAAGGTAGGGGTATTACTAGCAAACAATGTTGGCCGATTGCACTGACTATGCAGCTAAGTGTGAAAAATGCCAAAAATAAGGCATAGTCAACCATATGCTTGTAAATGAGCTACAATCGATGAGCAGCCCCCTACCGTTCGCGATGTGGGGAATGGATCGTTCCCTTTATGAGAGCAAGATCAGATAAAAATTTCTAATCGTGGCGGTTGGTTAATTCACCAAATGGGCAGTTGTTGAAGCCGTCATGAAGGCGGACTAAAAGAGAATAAAGACCTTTATCAGGGAAAATGTAATCTACAGGTACAATGTGCAAAAGATTATCATAACTGATAATGGACCATAGTTTGATAGCATACAATTTAGAGCCTTCCACTAAGGCTTCAACATTGAACAGTGGTTTGCGCCAGTGTCACATCCATAAGCAAACAGCTAAGTCAAAGCAACTAACAAGGCAATTTCCCATGGTATAGCTCGACGACTTAGGATCGTAAAAGGTAAATGGACCAACGAGTTGCCAAGCGCACTCTGGACATACAGAACTGT
>JAMYWD010001209.1:0-47500 GCA_028583415.1 Protea cynaroides
GTGTGAGGACAAAGATGGAAATCTTTAGAAGTCGCCACCTAGATTTAGGTCTAGGACCTTGGAAATGTGAAATCTCACCCCTAGGTAAGACTTTGATTGACTCATGACCCTTAGATTGGAATTCTGGTCCATCGGAGATTGGGTAAGCGTCGGGTTATGGTTATGGGAAGGGGTTAGGCACCCAAACCGCCCGATCGAAATCGGTCTCCTATACCTTTCCTATGCTAGACTCTATTTATTAAATTAAACCAAACCAAGTGGTTTGATATCATTGAACCGAATCTGTATCCATCAGATTGCCTACGTATCACGGAATTATTCCGAAAATCAGGTTCACCATCGTAGTTCAGGTGTGATTAAAGTTTATGGATGTGATTTATGCTTGTGCATGATTAAGTTCATTGTTCAAGTTGAAATTTATGCTTGAATGGTTGAGAAATCCTATGGGTTAGGATCTGGATAGTCCATGTGGACTGATAGATAGTCCTAGTGGATCTAAGAATAACCCTATTTAGGTTGGAATGTGGATAATATCCTAGTGGATCTATGGATAGTCCAAGTGGACTAAATTATGGATCTGAATTTGGGTTTCTCCCAAATGGCCTACGTATCCTAGGGTTTGACCTAGGAATCAGAATCCACGTAGTTCGGGAATGACGGGTGGATTTCCTAGTGGATCTATGGATAGTCCAAGTGGACTAAGGTTTGGATAACCCCTTTTGGGTTGGAATATGGATAGATATCCTAGTGGATCTATGGATAGTCCGAGTGGACTAAGTTGTGGATCCGAATTTGGGATTCTCCCAAATGGCCTACGTATCCTAGGGTTTGCCCTAGGAATCAGAATCCACCTAGTTCGGGATGGATAACCTGTTCTAGGTTAATAATTGAGAACCTATTCTAGGTTTAGGGTTTAGAACCTATTCTAGGTTTAGGGTTTGCCGAGGGGCAAATCGTCCTAAATTACCCTTTTCATTCTGAATTCTAATTTTGGAAGGTTTGGCAAATAATTCTCTTTCTTTATTAAGGTTTTATTATTCCCATTATGCCCTTCCCAAGAATGTGGGTACCTAAATGCACGTCCCCACGCCTAGATTGTCTTCTAGAAGTGTGCAGATATGGCAGTTTAACTAGGGTATTGCATAAAATAAGTTATTGCCAAAAAATAGAATATTCTATCTAAATATGGCACATAAAACATTTATGACAAGAAATTCACATACAGTAAGATTGTTTAAAATCTTTCAAATATGGCATGTATTGCAAATAAGGCAAGAGCCTACATGGCATGATCTAGTATGCAATTTTCTACCCCAATTGTTATTTTCTTTCCATTTTAGGGTTTTCTACCCTAATTATTATTTTATTTCCATTTTTTAGGGTTTTCTACCCTAATTGTTACATTATCTCCATTTTAGGGTTTTCTACCCTAATTATTATTTTATTTCCATTCTTTAGGGTTTTCTACCCTAATTGTTACTTTCTTTCCATTTTAGGGTTTTCTACCCTAATTATTATCTTATTTCCATTTTTTTAGGGTTTTCTACCCTAATTGTTACATTCTTTCCATTTTAGGTTTTTCTACCCTAATTGTTATTTTATTTCCTTTTTTTTAGGGTTTTCTACCCTAATTGTTACTTTCTTTCCATTTTAGGGTTTTCTACCCTAATTATTATTTTCTTTCCATCTTAGGGTTTTCTACCCTAAATGTTATTTTCTTTTCATTTTTTAGGGTTTTCTACCCTAATTGTGACAATAAGCATTTAATATAGCATGTGAGCAAGTGTAGCAGACAAATATGGCAATAAACATGTGTATCATTCCAATCATGGCAATGTGATTATTTCAATTATGGCAGTGTGATTATTTCAATTATGGCAGTGTGATCATTCCAATTATGGCAGTGTGACCATTCCAATTATGGCAGTGTGACCATTCCAATTATAGTAGTGTATGCATACGAGTATCCGAACATAGCATGTGAACAAATATAGCATCAAATATGGCATGTGAGAAACAACCAAAGCATATGAGAATCAATCAAAACATGATGGAACATGCAGCAAGATAACAGCTTTGTCAGGCTGGACCAAAATGGGCACATAGGGCACTATACTTACTCAAAAAATTCTTAAAAGATATCCTCGGAAAGAGGACTCAGAGGCCAAGATTTTGTCTCAAGGAAGCTAATCCTGAAAAAGAACATAGGTAGGTCGAAAACATTCCCCAAGTACAGGCAAATACACTGGTCAGATCTGTTCCAGATTCTGGCCAGTGGTAATATAAAATCAATATAAAATCATATAGCTTATGAAAATAAAATCCGAATACATGGTCAGAAAGAAGACTCAGAGGCTAACATTTTGTCTCAAGGAACCTAATGCAAACAGAGGCATCTTCCTAATGCTAGACACCAATCTCAGACATGCATTTGCAGTATGCTTTGACTTTGAAAAAATAAATTGACAAAAGCGATGGGTGATTCTTACCTCAGGCTTCTTCTCTCTCCTTCTCTCCTTTGCATCTTCTCATCATCCTCTTTTCTGCCTCACTGATCCTTCTCTCTTTTTCCTCTAGATCTTCTCTTCTTAACACTCTCTCTCTCTCTCTCTCTCTCTCTCTCTCTCTCTCTCTCTCTCTCTCTCTCTCTCCTTCTCTCTTTCTCTATTTTCTTCTTCTTCTCTTTTCTTTCGATTTTTTTTTCTTTTCTCTCTCTCACTCACGTTTTTCTCTCCCTCACCCACGTTCTCCTCTCTCTATGGTATGGGAAAAGACCCCTCCTCTCTCTTCTCTTGCTTATTTATAATTTTTCTCTCCTTTTCTAGAAGATCCTTCTTTCCTTTCTTCTTTTTTCTAGAAAAAATTTTTTTTCTTCCTTTTTCTTCTTTCTTTTCTTCTTTTCCTTCCTTTTTCTCTTCTCCTTCTCCATTCCACATGTTCTCTATCTCTCCCTCTTCTAGAAAATCCTCTCCTCCTCTTTCCTTCTCTCTTTTCTTTCCTTTTTCTCAAAAACCGAGATCTTTTGGATTTCTTTTTTTTTTCTCCTCTTGGATGTCCCTTCCTCACTTTGGATTCCTTTTTTTTTCTTTTGGATTATATGCCTTAACAAAATCTTTTGAATCCAAAATATTTTTATTCTCTTTTCTTTCCTTTTCTCAAAATAAAATCTTTTGGATTCTCCCTTTTCTATTTCTTTTTTTTTCTCTCTCCACCTTGGACGTCTCTTCCCTTCCTATCTTTGGATTCTTTTTTTTTCTTTTGGATTATATGCCCTAACAAAAATCTTTTCAATCCAAAAGATTTTTTTCTCTCTTTTCTTTCCTTTCCTCAAAACAAAATCTTTTGAATTCTCCCTAAATTTCCCTCTCTCTCACGTTTCCTCTCTCTTTGGATTCTTTGTTTTTTATATATAAAACATATATATATATATATACATATATATAATTATATAATATCAATATATTGATATATATAATATAATATACATATAAGATATATGTATATATTATATGATATATTACAATATATTATACATTCTATAATAATATATAAAAGAAATACATGCATAGAAGCCACCATGAATTGATCCAGATTGACTGGGTTGGGCCAATACTACCTTAGGTTGAGCTGAGTTGACTGGATTGACTGAAATTAACTGGGTTTTCAATCTCTATCATTTCATGGGCCATTTCCGCTGTCATCCCGCATGAAATTTTCCGATGGCCTCTATTCCAAATTTTTTTGCATTCATTTTGTAGAACATTAAAAATGAGGAATATAGGAACTTGAATCACCTCATTTGGAACTAAAATGGTCAACTTATGAATTTTTGAAGTTTAAGCGGACCAATTATCGATAATTTTGCTGACCATTTTGCATGGGACCCTCCGGAGACTTTTACCAGAGATTTTCCACGTCCATTTCGCAGGACATCACAAATGAAGAATAATGGTCTTGGAATCATCTGAATCCAATGTAGAACGGAAAAGATATGAAGCTTTGAAGTTCTAACGATAATTTTGCATGCAAGCTTGCATGAGACCCACTGGTGACTTCTACCCGGGATTTTTTACGTCCACTTTGTAGAACATCATGAATGAAGAATAATGGTCTTGGAATCATCCGAATCCGATGTCGGATGATCAAGATATGATGATTTGAAATTCAAACAATCCGACTTAGGATAATTTGCATGAAGGCCCCTGGGATTATTATTTATAATAATTTCAGAAACCTCCCCTATATGTATCATCCGACTAAAATGGTCGTATCTTCCTCATTTGATACCGGAATTGAGCAATTCTAGTCTTGTTTCGAAGATAATTCTATGACCTATGCATCTATGCAGATAATAGCCCATGACCCTACTGTGGGGATTAGTGGAGAATCAAAAATCTTTGGGTTAAAGGTCAGAAACCTACCATATTGGTTCACTGACACAGAGGGTGGCAAAAATGGGGTGCTTACAGATGCCCCTCTTTAGCCGAGATTGTTATCAGTTGAAGGCTAAAGATAAAAGAACCACATTTTTGGGGTATGAGTGATATTGTTTATTGGGCTGCACTTAGGGTAATTCTTCATAAACTGCCTACGTATTCTAAGGGTGTCCTAGAAATCAAGCCCAGAACGTAGTTCGACTGGCCAGAAGGTTTGCTCTTCTTGTATGAAGCTAGGCTGTGAATACAAGGCTCATTTGTAGGCTGGGAACCTCTTCTTGCTGAGGTGACTCATGCAAGGTACTTGCGGGCTTGAACCCGGCTTGATCAATTTATAGGCTGATAAACCTCTTCTTGTACGAAGCTAGGCTGTGAATACATGGCTCATTTGTAGGCTGGGAACCTCTTCTTGCTGAGGTGACTCATGATGCAAGGTATGTGTGGGCTTAACCCGGCTTGATCCATTTGTAGGCTGATAAACCTCTTCTTGTATGGAGCTACGATGTGAATACAAGGTTCATTTGTAGGCTGGGAACCTCTTCTTGCTGAGGTGGAACTTAATGCAATGTATGTGCAAGCTTGGACCCGGCTTGATCCATTTGTAGGCTGATAAACCTCTTCTTGTATGGAGCTAGGCTGTGAGTACAAGGCTCATTTGTAGGCTGGGAACCTCTTCTTGCTGAGGTGGAACTCAATGCAAGGTATGTGCGGGCTTGGACTCGGCTTGATCCATTTGTAGGCTGATGAACCTCTTCTTGTATGAAGCTAGGCTGTGAGTACAAGGCTGATTGCATGAGCTTGGGCTCGGATTTGATTTGTTTGGATGGAAGACTTGATGTCTTCTCTGAGGCTCTTTTGCTTGAGATTCTGATATTGTTTTTTTCTGAATAAGCTAGGGCTCTGCATTTGATTCACTTATATGCTGAGATTGAATTGATCATTGAATGAGCTAGGGCTCTGGATTCACTTATAGGCTGAGATTGACTTGATCTTTGAATGAGCTTGGGCTCTACAATTGATTTACTTATAGACTGAGTTTGATTTGAAATTTGGATGAGCTGGGGCTCTGCATTTGATTCTAAAATGAGCAAGGACTCAGAAAGTCACTTATAGGGTGAGGAATTTGCTATTGATTCTGAAATGAGCAAGAACTCAGAAGGTCACTTATAGGGTGATACTGAATGACTCATCTTGGCAGTTCCTACCAGCTTTGGACCTTCGGGATTGAAAATAGGAATATCCTTCTTGGAAGCTCTATGGCTTTGAACCTTTAGGATGCTTGAAAGTGACCCATACAGGAAGGCTTTGTTGACTTTGAACCGTTAAGGTTGGAATCTGACCCATCTTGGAAGTCTATTGACTTTGAACCTATAGAGTGCTGGACATATTTGAAATGATGGTGAATTTCTTGGCAGTTTTTCTGAGTTTTTTTGCTCCTGCTTTATTGGTGAAGGCACAAAACATGACATCATTGGAAGTGGTTTCATGGACTTTGCTGGCATGATACCTAGATTTGAAATTTGCCATTTATGACCTGGTACTGAAAGTTTGACTCAATTTCAGCACGGTAGAGATGACTTGGTTACTTCCTTTGAAGGGTTCCATGTAATTTAAAGGTGATGATTTTCTTCAGCCAACATTGGTGTTGTTGGATTTTGGATTGAAAGAAAATCTAGCGAGGATTTTGGACAAGAATGAGGGGAGCTTGACAGTCTCTAACCAAAGTGATTTTATTGATTGACCTTGGTGTTATACTGTCGAGGGACATCTGATCAACTAAGTTCTTTGACTGTGCATTATGGTAGACCAAATTGATAGAATAGCCAAGCGGCGATGAAATGTGACATGGGTTTGGCCTTTGATCTAGGCTCATGAAAAGCTCAGGGCTTTGCAACATTGTTGTGCCAATTTTGAAAGATTAATGAATCATTGCCCCAATGTAGGCATGAGGAGCAAAGGATTTGAAGTGTTCCTTCGGGAGAATTTGGTGACCAAATCCTAACAGGTGAGAGACCACATTAGATTTTCTTTATCAACAAGATTGGGAGAACCGAGAAATTGGCAAAAACCAACTTGGATGGACCTACTTACGTTGACTATGAAAGTAGTGACTTCGGACTAGACAATGGATCCTTGATGTAATGCTCATGATCAAGTTTGATTCCTCTACATAGGGTATATCTATGCCCCGAGTGTCTGCATGTTGTGACAGACCGCTACTATAGAAGGAAATGGGAAATCTAACAGAGTTAGAACAAGGTTGAATCTGGATTGCATTTAGAATTTGACCATGCTTCTGAGGTCAAGGGAAGATTTGACAGATTGATTGCAGAAAATGATTTCTTAGATAAACCCTTGTTGAATCTTGAAAAATGAGGGAGTTGATGATTTGATGAATTTGGCTACATCCTTAACCAGGCCATGAGAATTTGCTCTCTCCCTAACATGACCAAAGGATTTGAAGATAGAATTCTATTGAAAGGCAATGCTATGGAGCCCAACAGATGATGGTTTGTTCAACTCCTCCAAGTATGATTCACTGGGGAGCAAGAGAGAGGTTCCTTATGGATGGTAGACTGGTATGACACTTGTCTACATGAACCACTGAATTTTTCTATGAAGGGCCAATGAGGGCAATGCTTTAGGATTGCATCAGGTTGCCTATCCCCACTGAGGTATTATGGGTTGCCCATTGAGGTTTCTCGGGTTGCCTTTCCCTACTGAGGTTTCTTTTCTTCCCATTATTTTTTTTCATTTTCTTCTTTTTGCAAATCCCATCTTGGGTTGAATAAAGAGTCCTGATATGGTGAGGATATTGCCAAAATTATGGTCATATCCAATGGTCTGAAACCCTTTGGGAAAATCTGAACGGCATGACTTTTATGACAAATGGGTAGCCTTGCCCCACTGTTTAAGTTGACACCTACACGTATTGATAGGCGGGTAGCTATTTGAATCATCACTAAAAGCGATCTTAGGGAAATGCAGTCCCACACCAAAATTGAAAATGGTGCCAAATTATGTTTTCCTTTCTTGGAGATGTTCAGATGGAACACGTGTCCCAACAAGCTATATCGAGATTCTGAATCAGTCACGATCATATCTGGGCCTGAAACCTTTAGGTTTGTTGACAAGTATTGATGTTGAAGGTCCAAGAGGACTGATGTGAAACTGTCCACATGGGTTTACCATTGGGAGAGTGTTTGGTTATTTATGTAGAATGGGTTTATCATACAGAGAAGATCCCATTTTATTGGCTTGAGAAATGAAGGGCTTATAAGAACCTTGGGAAGCCGTCGGATATAATGAACGACAGATGAGAGTTCCAGCCAGATTTATGAATTTGTACATAAAATGATGACATGATCATGAGATACAATGCCATAAAAATTGATGATCAAAAGAAGGGCTTGTGATAGAGACTCCTTGGGAAGCTGTCAGATTGATAGATGGGAGAGAGAGTCTAATGCCGATGACAAATGTTTCTCTGATAATGAAGAAGTGATGAGATCGTCTCCTGTAAAGGCGGGATGTAATTGGCCAAAATCAAAAGTCCGGTCCAACATGTTGTAAATCTCGATGAATGATCGAACTTGCTGTCAGGCTTTGGTTGGAACTATCATCCTCTTGAAGTGAGAGGGACAATTGGCTTACTGTCAAGCTCCAATGCCATTCAACATTACTATTTTCTTTTCTTCTCTTTTTTTTTCTTTTTTCTTTTTTTTCTTTTTTCTTTTTCTTTTTTTGGATGTGAAGGCCACATAATGCAGTGCTTCGCTTGATCGCAAAATTGAATCCTGACTTTCAATATTGGATTTGAATCTTCTTCTTCCAAACATTTCCAATCAGATAGAACGTCTTTGCCCCAACTAGCACTCTGATCTTCTGTAAACTTTATGAGCATTTGTGACTGCTCATATAGTATCTGATTTTATCTGAATGGTGAATCCGTATGCTATCCTCTGAAAGTTAATCATCACCTTCTATTTGATGTGACTGCCTTCCCATTATTAATGTAGATAAAACATAGGCTTGAATTTTCTTTTTTTCTTTTTTTTTTGTTTTTTTTTGGGTATCCCAATGACCTCATTCTTTGATTTTGAGATTGATCATTCATCATGTATCTCTTGCTTGCAGCTGATATACTTTGTAAGAACTTTGGTATTTCCATCTTCTTGGTGGCACATCTGTCCTCCACTCATTTGTACTAATTGGCTGACCTGTTGATATGATCTGTCATTATATAATGCTTTCCTTGGAATCTTTTCACAGATAGAACAAATGGCAGCTTCTCCAATACATGTTTCTTGAGAGTACTCTTGTGTCTACCGATTGATCATTTAAAGCTTTCCCAGACGGGTTGGACCGTTCTTTCTCAAGAGGCCGGGTGGCATAGAAGTTCAGGAGATGGCTCATCATTTCAATCATCTTCAGTCGAATTGACTGCGCACGTAGAATAGGAGGATGTATGAAGCGGGAGGAAATGTTTGGAAGAGACAAGGCACAGAGTTTGAAATCCCAAATGGGGTGATTTTCTTTTACATGCACGGCAGATTGGACTAGACTTGTCAACAAGCATATTGATCTTGGACCCAGACGTGGATGACCTATCAAATACCGATAATAGAAAGTTGAAACAACTAGTTCGTCCAAGCGGCTCCAGTTGGGCATAACGCCTTCGACGACCACCTTTAATCATTGCGGGAATAAGTCTTCCTTCAGATCTCTAATAGCAGGACTCATCATGCCCCTCTATCAATAGGTGCAAGATACCTACCTTTTCCATCTTTTTTTTTCAGTTTGGGATCCATTTAAAACCGGACTATTGCTTTTTAAGCTCAAGGTTACTCGGTTCATGCCTCGGTTTGGGGTTTGATGGATTCATCAATGGACCACTTCTAGTTGAGTTCAAAATCATTCTAGCTTATGCCCCACTTATGGAGCAAGGGGTATCGCCATTGCACTACACCATTTTGAATCCAAGATTGGACTAATTTATACCTTGGCTTGGGGGTTTAATGGATTTCTTTGTTAGACCACTCTCAATTTGGGTCTAAGGTCAATTTGGTCCATGCCCCAGTTTAGGGCATAATGGCTTTCCTCATTAGACCGCATTCAATTTGGGTCCAAAATCAATCTGGTTTATGCCCCAATTTATGGGTTAAGGGTTTCATCATTGGACCATTCTAGTTCCTATCCTAGCTCGGGGCACATTGGATCTCATCTTTGGTCTACCCTACTGCTTGGGAAAATTCCATTCCTCTCTTTGAATAATAAGAAATATCAAGGCAACTCTTTGGATTCTAGCATTTCCTGGCCCATGGAACGGAAATGCCCGAGATGGGATAGCACTATCATAGCCGAAGGTTCATGATTTTTGATGTCTCCAGAATCTGAAACTGATCTTTATTGACAAGCAATGAGGAATGCTTATCATTCGTCATTCTCGACGAGCGATCCTAACTTGTAGCACTAGGCTATGATGGACATGGATCGGGCTCTAATTGATAGAGCCAGAGATTGATTTTGAATCGGTCTCCGATTGATAGAGACAAGATTGACTTTGAGTCATGGACTGGGCTCTAGTTGCTAGAGGCAAGAATTTCTTGAGTTGGGCTCCGATTGATAGAGGCCAAGGATGATAATCATGGATTGGACTCTAATTGCTAGAGATGATGGATTGACTGAAATTCTCTTTGGCTCCTTTATGAAGTGGAACATGGACCAAAGGTAATGACTGAACAGGCCTAGAGGCTAACTCATGCTCACATTGAGTTCATATGAATGGAACCTTTCTTAGTTCCGACATGAATCAGAACCTGAACTGGAGTTGACGGTTGGACAAGCCTAGGGGCTAATTAAATTCAAATGAATGAAACTCTTCTTAATTCCAACATAAATCAGAATTTGAACCACAGTTGATGGTTGGATAAGCCTAGTGGCTAAATGAATTCAGATGAATGAGACTCTTCTTATTCTAACATGAATCAGAACCTGAACCAAAGTTGATGGTTGGACAAGCCTAGGGGCTAAATAAATTCAGATGAACGGAACTTTTCCTAGTTTTGACATGAACTGGAACCCTAACCAAAGTTGACGGTTGGATAAGCCTAGTGGCTAATTGAATTCGGGATGAATGGAATTTTTCCTAGTTCCGACATGAATCGGAACCTAAACGGGAGGTGAAGGGTGAAAAAACCTAGGGGCCGAATGCCTTTTTCATTTTAGCATGATCTGGGAGTGATGATTAAACCTGCCTAAAGGTTAAACCCTTCTTTAATTCTGAGATGAACCAGAAATGGTGGTTGAATCTGGGGTTGAATATTTTTTTGATACTCAGATGAACTAGATGTGATTGAATATGCCTAGGGGCTTAATCTTTCTTTAATTCTGGATGAACCAAAATAATGATTGGACCTGCCTAGGTGTCACACCCCAATTCCACACTGTTTAGAATGGTGTGATGAACCGCCAAATAACCAACGGTTCAACCAGGATCGCTAATAGGCTATCCCCGCGTTATCCAAACTTTACACGCATCCACAATCATAATCAGAGTAATACACATTAGCGGAAAATTTATAAATAATGTGAAGTGAGAACTGAAATGATACCCATAAATTATAGCAAATTATTTTGTGTTTAACTAAGACATAAATATTTAAATACCAAATACATGTCTTATAAATCCAATGAAGAAACCTACAAAAATATCTAATCGAATACACACGAGTTGCACTCGCAAGAGGAGTCGTGTGTATCGTCTTCGGCTCCAACTTCCATAGCTGCTACAGTTCCGTGCGCCCGATGCGTTCATATAATCTTCATTTGTATAACCTGCATCATCAACTAAAAATATTCGGCGTCGAGGGGTGAGCACACAACACGGCTCGGTGAGTAGCCAAAACAATGCAACAATACATATGCATGCAAAAAAGTCAATTCATATCTTTGGTCTTGGTTTATAGTTTGCAATATGCAATAGAATGGTTGGGTGATCAAAGGTTAACGGTTATTGATACCGCCTCTATACACGGGGTGTGGAAGCCCGCCCGAAGGTTAACGGTTATCGTCGTCCCCATCCACCCTACCATAACATTATACAACAAAGGTTAACGGTTATTGCAATATAATGCTATACCAACACGTAAGCCCCCGTTAGCGAGGGCTTGCAAGCCGGGCTCGCTACTAACCAATCCTAATGCCAAACAGTGTATCCAAGGCCTCACCCCAGCATCCCTCGGAACATCCATAGAGATAGAGCTAAGGCCCCCGGTAGAGTCGGAGACTACAAGGACCGAGACCACCTCCCCGATACTCTACGACATAATAGTTCCGCTAAGGTAATGGCGATCCGGCGATGCCAATGCACAAGACTTGAGTTAGAGATAGAGCTAAAGTCTTGAGACCCGCCAAAGGTTAACGTTTATTGACGTTCTCATCACACCTCCCCCGATACTCGCTCGCATCAAGCACATCAACCACACACATACAAGCACATGCCTATTCCTATCATCATCATCATCATCATGTTATAAACAATAAAGTAAATATGCATGAACAAGTAATAGAAATATTGGATGGCATCTTTGTATGCACATTACAAACATATTCGCATAGAATCAAACATGGCATAGGACTCAAGAAATAGAAAACAGTTTATTATTAACCAATTTAGTTTGGGGTTAAGGTTCCTCACCTTGGCTTGCTAAAAGATATTTTTCCAAGCTTTAGAATCACCTTTATAATGTTATTATATTGCTAGCAAACCTAACAAAGTCGATACAATTTAATTAGAATTAATTCAGAATTTAAAAACCATTATGTCAGCGAGGGTCGATGCTAGGGTCGATGCTAGGGTCGATGGGTCTATCGACCCTCCCTCCATTCCGAACTTCCCGAATTTCGAGGGTCGATGGTCCGAAACACCTAGGGTCGGATGGTCTATCGACCCTCGGTGCGACCCTTGGTGCACTCCGGTCCAATTTCCACTTTTAATCCATTCTTCGTGTTTGGGGTCCTATGGCTTGCTTCCTACATTCATTCAACGGTCATTCCATGGTCTAGAACCATGTATAAACCATCTAAATAGTTTTTCGTGCATCCTCCTATGGTTTTCCATGAAAGCCTAACCATGGATGGATGGTTTGGGGTTTCTCGAAATCCTACACTCAACCATATCTAACCTAAGGTCCGTAGAAACTCATGGAATTAGTATCCATACCCGAGAAGATTACTTTTCTCTGCAATTTCTTCTCCTTTTTTGCTAAGCCTTCTTCCTAGCCTCCTTTCTTCCTCTTTTCCTTCTTCTCTCTTTCTCTCAATTCAATTAGGGTTGTGAAAGGAGTGAAAGTGGCTTAGTACGTCCTGTAAATAGGCTAAGAATGTCCTATAATAATCCCATTGAGATTTGGAAAGAATCCCAACCGAAAATTAGGAAATTTCCAAATTACAGTTTTTCGTCGAAACCGAGGGTCGATGGGAGGGTCGATGATCCCGTCGACCCTAGGGTCTTAAGCTGTCCGACCCTCCCTTCAAAGCGAGGGTCGACTTTTTGTTTTGGGAGGTCCGACCACCTTCCTTGGGTGTGCGACCCTCCCCTAGAATTAAGTGTTTTTGGGTCGATTTCGTACTGGGATCTCGATCTCCTTCATGCCCTTGGTCCATTTGACTCGACCATGATGGGTAAACCTGGTTCAAGATGGTAAGACCGGGTTAAATCGACACGGGTCTTACAACTCCCCCCAACTTATAAAAATTTCGTCCTCGAAATTGTGCGTACCTTCGAATCAAACAAGTCGGGGTATTGCTTTCTCATAGCGTTTTCTTCTTCCCATGTAATCTCTTCCATGTCTCTACTTTTCCATGTGACCTTAACATAGTAGATATCTGCAGTTGCGTAGGCGTTGAACCTTTCGACTAGTGATTTCCGTTGGTATTACTTCAAATGTCAAATCATCGGTCGGTTCCGGCAAATCTTGTCAACACATGTGTTGGGTCTTTGACATACTTCTTCAATAAGGATATGTGAAATACGTCATGCACACTTGACATAGTTGGTGGTAGTGCTAGCCCGATAAGCTACTTTCCCACGCTTAGCGAGAATCTCATATGGTCCGGCATATCTTGGACTTAGTTTTCCTTTCTGTCGAACCTCTTCAATCCTCGCATAGGCGATACTTTCAAAAATACTTTTTCGCCTACGGCGAACTCTAGATCTCTTCGTCGAGTATCTGCGCGTATTGCTTCCGGCGGTTCCGAGCTACTCTTACTCTTTCCTTGATGATGTCGACCACTCGACAAGTCTCTTCGACAAATTCTGGTCCAACAATACTACGTTCTCCAACTTCATTCCAAAACAAGGGAGTTCCGCACTTCCTACCATACGGTGCTTCATAAGGTGACATACGTATAGTAGCCGATAAAGCTGTTATTGTAAGCGAACTCGATCAATGGTAACTTTTCGTCCCATGATCCCTTGAAATCAATCACACATGCTCGTAGCATATCTTCTAAAATCTGAATTGTGCGCTCCGGTTGTCCGTGCATGCGTGGGTGGAATGCGATCTTGAACTTCAATGTTGTACCCATAGCCTTTTGCGGTCCTTCCCAAAATTTGGAAGTAAATCGTGGATCTCTATCGGACACAATGCTTTACGGAACACCATGTAACCGAGCAATATTATCCACATACGGCTTTGCTAACCTTTCGAGTGTATATTGGGGTCGTATCGGTATGAAGCGAGCTGTTTTTAGTCGAGACGGTCTACAATCACCCAAAGCTGCGTCAACTACTCGAGGAGTCAATGGTAGTCTGTGGCGAAGTCCATAGTGATGCAGTCCCATTTCCATGCTGGTTACGGTAATGGCTGTAACGGTCCTGCGGGTCTTTGTCGTTCGGCCTTTACTTTTCGACAATTTAGGCATTGAGACCACGAACTTAGCTACATGCGCCTTCATTCCCCTCCACCAATACGGTTTCTTTAGATCATGATACATTTTTGTACTTCCGGGATGTACCGAGTAGATGGTGGTATGGGCTTCTTTCATGAGTCGGTGTCTAATGTCCACACTTTTCCATTTCGGGTACACATATTCTTCCTTTGTATTTCAGTACCTTCTCGTCATCCAAGGTGAACTCGGGGTTAGTCCTACCTTTCTCAATATCTTCTTGTACCGTTCTCGGATAAGGATCTGCTTTGATAGTTGTCTTCACTTCATCCACTATATCCGGTATTATCTTCAATGCCGCGAACATATTTGAAAACCGATGAATGAATCCTTGGTTGGTTGGTCCATCCGGTGTATCGATCACATCTTGCTCGTTACCGTGGTTGAATACCATCCCGGTAGTACACATTGCTGCGGTTGTGCTAGTTTCTCCTTGAGATTTTATCATTGCTTTTCTACTCAATGCGTGCGCTACTACGTTCGCTTTTCCCGGATGATCTTGGATATCACAATCATAGTCTTTCAATAGTTCCGGCCATCTTCTTTGTCTCATATTTAACTCCTTCGATTAAATAGATACGTAAGGCTTTTATGGTCCGACTTAATCTGAAATTTTTTCTCCGTATAGGTAGTGTCTCCATATCTTGGCAGCATGTACTACTGCCGCTAACTCCAAATCATGAGTGGGGTAATTCTTCTCATGTACCTTCAAGCTGTCTCGATGCATATGCAACTACTTGTTCTCCTTGCATAAGCACACATCCTAATCCCAATCCCGATGCATCGGTGTATAAGGTAAATGTCCGTCTGGAGCAGGAATGGTTAAAATTGGAGCGGATATCAATCCGGTCTTCGGTGTTTGAAAGCTCTTTTCACACTTATCCGTCCATCCGAACTTTTCTCCTTTCTTGGTCAAGCGCGGTAAGAGTACGGCAATCCGAGAATAGTCTTCTATGAATCTCCGATAATAACCAGCTAGACCCGAGAAAACTTCTAATTTACGAAACGCTCTTTGGTGCTTCCCACTTCACAATAGCCTCGATCTTCTGGGGTCCACTTTGATTCCTTCTGCGGATACTACATGGCCTAGAAAGGCGACTTCACTTAGCCAAAACTCACACTTCGAAAATTTGGCGTATAACTTCTCTTTCCTTAAAGCGTTGTAGGGCTGCGTTTAGGTTCTTGACATGGGTTTCCTTGTCCTTGGAATATACCAATATGTCATCAATAAATACTATGACCGGCGTATCCAACATGTCGTGGAACACCCGGTTCATAAGTTCCATGAATGTTGCCCGGTGCGTTAGTCGGTCCGAAGGACATCACTAAGAACTCATAATGTCCGTATCTTGTCACGAAGGCTGTCTTCGAATGTCCCCTTCTTTAATCTTCGGTTGATGATAGCCCGATCGAAGGTCGATCTTTGAAAATACCTTCGCTCCTTGTAAGCGATCGAACAAGTCATCGATCCGGGTAGTGGGTATCGATTCTTGATGGTCAGTTTATTTAATTCTCGATAGTCGATACATAATCGAACACTACCATCCTTCTTCTTCTACGAACAACACCGGTGCTCCCCCATGGAGATATCTTTGGGTCTAATATAACCCTTATCCGGTAGTTCTTGTAATTGCACTTTTAATTCCTTTAGTTCCGTAGGAGCCATTCTATAAGGTGCTTTTGATGACCCGGTGCGGCTCCGGTATAAGGTCTATTACAAACTCCGTGGCTCGGTCGGGTGGTAGTCAGGGTAATTCCCTCGGAAATACATCGGGGAAAATCCCGCGCGACATCAATATCTTCCATTTGTGGCACGTCCTTAGTTAGGTCGACCAGCGATACTAGATATCCCACCGCTCCTTTCTCAAGGCACCTCTTAGCCTTTAATCTTGAGAGTATGAGCTTCGTCTCTGGGAAGTTTGGTTCCGAGAACTGAATTCTGCTCCTTCTTTGTCCTTGAGCGTTAGCTTCTTCTCGGCGCATAACAGATTTGCGGAGTGCCGAGCTAACCAATCCATTCCTAAGATGGCGTCAAAGTCCGCCATCTCAAGTTGTATTAAGGTTGCATCCAAGGTCCGCTCTCCGGTGGAGCCGGACATGGTCCATAACCTTTCTCTAATTCCACTTCTAATCCCATCGGTGACCGTACAAGTAATTTGTAGTCTAATGTTTTTGATGGGCAGATTGGTCTTCTTTCCAAGCGACACGGATATAAATGAATGAGTAGCTCCCGAATCAAAGAGTACTCCGGCGGGTGCACGCCATTGATAGGTACGATACACGTGATTCGTTTTTACTTAGTCTACATACTCAATCGGTGTGATTATAATCTTAAAGTTTCGGTCATACACAGTGACCACATCGGGCGATGCGGCTGCATCCTCGATGTAACGGCATATACCCGTCCTTGATGTAGCTGCTTCTTGGGTTTTGGGCACTCTCTTGCCATATGCCCCGGTTGGTTGCGGTTATAACACCTCGGGGCTTCAACATTTGACTTTGGCTGTGGTTGAGCTGCGGGGATAGTCTTGGTTGCAGCATTAAAATTCCGGGGACGGAAAGGTTTATACGTCTGTTATTGCTTCCATTATAAGAATTCCCGGCTGGCCTCTTTATGCCTTTGTTTTGAGTGAAATAACTCTCTTTTGGCTCGATTCAATCACTCGAGCGATCTGGACAGCTTCATTATATATGTTCTTCTCTAATCCCGAGAACATGTTCCCTTATACTTCCTCTTAGTCCCATGGCGAATCTACGGGTTTTTGTATCTTCTTCTTGCATACTTAGTGGTGCGAAGAAAAACAGCTCTTCATAACTTTGTTAGTGCGCATCCACCGACATCCGTCCCCGATAAAGACTCGGGAACTCCTTCTCCATCGAATCTACGAAGCTTCGTGGAAAATATTTCTCAAAGAAAGCTCCTTTATATATAGCCCAAGTCGGTAGGGCGTGCTTAGTCAATAGATAGGCCCCCGGTCGATTTCCACCAATGATGTGCGTCGCCTTTGAGCATGAAGGTGGCACACAATACTTTCTCCTCTTCGGTAATAGTCATCATAAGAAAATTTCTTTCCATCTCGTCTATCCGGTGTGCTGGCCACGGTGGATCGGGCGGCTTGCCATTGAATTCTCTTGGTTTCATTTTCAAAAACCTCTCTACTAGTCGGGAGTGATCCGGTTGATTTTGGTATACCCCAAACATAGGGGGTGGATCCTTGATAGTTCCCTTGGGCTGCTTACGGGACTTGCGCTTGGAATTGGTGCAGCCGGTTGTGGAGGTGTCCGTTGGCTGGGTGGTTACCCACCGGTGCTTGCACTAGCTTGCCCGGGTGTGCATGGCTGCGGCTGAGTGGCTTGAAACATAACTCCCATCGCAGCCCGCATTTGAGTTTGTGCATGTTGCATTTGTTGTAGCTGTTGAGCGGGTCCATCACCCGTCGTTGTTAGCTCGGGTGGTGGTGGTGGCAAATTCGTAGGGTTTGCCGGCGCGGGATTACCACGTGCGTAATTGTTCTCTTGACTAGTCTCATCCACCGGTGGTGGTGGTGGGGCCGTGTTTGGGGTCCGTCGGGTAACTCTACGGGCCGGACATATTTACTTTTGAGGTGGGTGGTGCACGAAAATCATCAAAATCGGTGAGAAATCATTTATACTTCATGTAGGCACGCTAACCGATATAAAATTTGAATCCTCAATTCATTTACGAAAAAAAAATCCTGTCTTTTCTATGTAGGGTCGATGGTGAGGGTCGATGGTATGTCCGGCCCTTAGTATCCGACCACGGGAATGTCTTTGTTCTTCCCCAAGAGCCGAGGGTCGATCGGGGGTCGATGGGTGTCCGACCCTCGGTCCGACCCTTGAATTTCTCGTCGATTCCCCGAGCCGGGGTCGATTGGAGGGTCGATCCGGGTCGATGGTGTCGGTCGATTTGTCCGGCCCTCGGACCAAAAATCAGATTTTTAAGATCCGATTCCGGGTCAATTCTCACTATTCTTCCTCCGTTTCGGCTCGTCTCTACTCTCAGAGTTGCTACGGTGTTACTTCACTATTGTGGATCGTTCTTACTCCGAGTTTCGGCGTCCACATCACTTCTACGGTATAATTCCCCAACTTCCCCTGTTTTTTAGGTTTTTTATTTCTAGGTTTTTTACTCATTTAGCTCGTCTTTTCCAAATTAAACTTTTTCCAACCGTAAAAATTCGATTTTTATTGGGGGCTTTTGTTATTGGGGTCTTGAGGGCGAAAGCCCTCAAAAAATTTTCAATTTAATCGGTTGGTTATCGAGAAACTTAAATTTTTCTTTTTTTGCCCTAATTTATCGAAATTTTGATTTTTCTTGAATTTCTTCAAATTGGACCTTATCCGTTAAAATTTTCTATTGCATGTAGATTGTAGGATATGTTTAAACCTTCGTAAGTCCTTATGCCCACTTGTATGGTAAGAAATGGGGCTTTATGGTCAACTTACGTCGTTATTTACTCAAATTTTGGATTTTTATCCTACTAACTCCTTGTTTCCTTTCTCTTTCTTATTTTGCGAGATACTATGGCCCGTACCAAAGTGCCAAGATTGCGTGATCCACTTCGCTTCCGTTCGAATGAAGCCGAGGCACGGTATGCGCGACTATGCCCGTAAGAAAGTGGAAGGGGTCGCATGGTGAACTTGGCTGAGCTAGCCTTGTTCAATGTAGAGGAGCATTCGGTGACATGGGGTGGCTCCTCTGTCATCACAGACGGCGCGTGCACGTGTCCGGACTTGGTGCGCCGGTTCTATTGTAATCTCCGGTGGTGGGGGATTACAATGATGTCGGCGTGGTCGGGAGTTGCGCATCACTAGCTACGTCAAAGGGGTGCACATCTCCTTTGATTATCGGCAGCTGGCCCGATCCGTTGGGCATTGCCTATGATGGCCCTATGGTGTCTTGTGTGCGCGGGAGAGCCCACGTTTGTTGAGATGGAGATGAGGCTGAGATCGACAATCGGTTGCTCCGTCCGATAGATGGCGAGATGAGAGCTTGCTACTTGCGTCCATCTCCACGAGTCTTCGCAAGATTATCCGGCATAATCTGATTCCGCAGAGTGGGCACTATAGAGGGTGTCTCGGCTGACCCGAGTTCTTGATTTCCGAGTATATGCTTTCGGCGGCCCGGTGCGCCTTCCTTACATCATCATGCGGGCGATGATCGGTGCCACATTGTCCGGTCATAGGGGTAATCTACCCTATGGGCGCATGATTCTGGTGCTCTCGACCCGTTTGGGGGTGGATCCTGGTTGATGAGAAGATCCCGGGAGAAGACCTTCTCGTCGCCTCTAGGTTGGGAGGCTATGCGCAAGATGGGGCTCCGAGATGCGGAGGTTAGTGATGAGGAGAGGAGCGCGATGGTGCGCCCTCACACTCGGGTTGAGATGGCTGATCTCGGGGCTGCTTGCTGGGGCTCGTGGGGATCCGGTCGGCGATGATCGCTTATATATGGATGTCGATGCGATACCACCGCCATCACCTACGCATGCGGATCGGGCTGGTACCCTGGCTGCGGCGGCCGGTACCCGAGACCGGTCCTTCTCATGATGCTGGTCCTTCGCGCCCATCTTCGATATGATGGAGATGTTGCGCGAGATCGGAGGGACTCGGCGCGGGTCGGACCGAGGATGGAGGATTTGCTAGATGCTCGGCGCATGAGAGTGGATGAGCTGTTGGCTGCTCGGCACACATCGGCGCGCGGATAGGTGAGCTCATGGAGATCCCGGCGTGCGGCCCGGCGGGAGAGTAGCCGATCTCACGGCTAGTCTCTGGGCGACCCGGACTCGGATAGCCTGGTTGACTAGAGTCTATTGCCGGGGACTACGACGGAGATCGTGAGGCACCGCCTCCTCCTTCGCCTCCGGCTTCTTGATTGTACTTTACTTTTCTTGTCCTCTGAGTAAGCTGTCGGGTTGTGGGCTGTACTCTGCTTTAGCGATGTATATACGTTTTGTTTCTCTTACTCATTGTATGTAGCTGGTTTTCCCTTTAATAGATGCATTATTCTCTTTTTTAATTCGGTTTCAATCATCACTTGTGCTTACGGTGTGTTTGTATTAAAGCTTTTAATTTATCCTATCTCGGTTCACAATGGTCTTGAATGTGTGTGTCGGTTCGGCGGGCAAGGCACGAGGCGCTCCGATACCAAGTTGTCACACCCCAATTCCACCTTTGTTCGGAATGGTGTGATGAACCGCCAAATAACCAGCGGTTCGACCGGGATCTCTAATAGGCTATCCCAGCGTCATCCAAACTTTACACGCATCCACAATCATAATCGAGTAATACACAATAGCGGAAAATTTATAAATAATGTGAGCGAGGCTAGAAATGATACCCATAAATAATATCAAATTATTACTGTGTTTAACTAAGACATAAATATTTAAATACCAAATACATGTCTTATAAATCCAATGAAGAAACCTACAAAAATATCTAATCGAATACACACGAGTTGCACTCGCAAGGGGGTCGTGTGTATCGTCTTCGGCTCCAACTTCCATAGCTGCTACAGTTCCGTGCGCCCGATGCGTTCATATAATCTTCGTTTGTATAACCTGCATCATCAACTAAAAATATTCGGCGTCGAGGGGTGAGCACACAACACGGCTCGGTGAGTAGCCAAAACAATGCAACAATACATATGCATGCAAAAAGGTAATTCATATCTTTGGTCTTGGTTTATAGTTTGCAATGTGCAATAGAAAGGTTGGGTGATCAAAGGTTAACGGTTATTGATACCGCCTCTATACACGGGGTGTGGAAGCCCGCCCGAAGGTTAACGGTTATCGTCGTCCCCCATCCACCCTACCATAACATTATACAACAAAGGTTAACGGTTAGTGCTATATAATGCTATACCAACACGTAAGCCCCCGTTAGCGAGGGCTTGCAAGCCGGGCTCGCTACTAACCAATCCTAATGCCAAACAGTGTATCCAAGGCCTCACCCCGGCATCCCTCGGAACATCCATAGAGATAGAGCTAAGGCCCCCCGGTAGAGTCGGAGACTACAAGGACCGAGACCACCTCCCCCGATACTCTACGACATAATAGTTCCGCTAAGGTAATGGCGATCCGGCGATGCCAATGCACAAGACTTGAGTTAGAGATAGAGCTAAAGTCTTGAGACCCGCCAAAGGTTAGCGTTTATTGGCGTTCTCATCACACCTCCCACGATACTCGCTCGCATCAAGCACATCAACCACACACATACAAGCACATGCCTATTCCTATCATCATCATCATCATCATGTTATAAACAATAAAGTAAATATGCATGAACAAGTAATAGAAATATTGGATGGCATCTTTGTATGCACATTACAAACATATTCGCATAGAATCAAACATGGCATAGGACTCAAGAAATAGAAAACAGTTTATTATTAACCAATTTAGTTTGGGGTTAAGGTTCCTCACCTTGGCTTGCTAAAAGATATTTTTCCAAGCTTTAGAATCACCTTTATAATGTTATTATATTGCTAGCAAACCTAACAAAGTCGATACAATTTAATTAGAATTAATTCAGAATTTAAAAACCATTATGGTTTTCCATGAAAGCCTAACCATGGATGGATGGTTTGGGTTTCTCGAAATCCTACACTCAACCATATCTAACCTAAGGTCCGTAGAAACTCATGGAATTAGTATCCATGCACGAGAAGATTACTTTTCTCTGCAATTTCTTCTCCTTTTTTGCTAGGCCTTCTTCCTAGCCTTCTTACTTCCTCTTTTCCTTCTTTTCTCTTTCTCTCAATTCAATTAGGGTTGTGAAAGGAGTGAAAGTGGCTTCGTACGTCCTTTAAATAGGCTAGGAATGTCCTATAATAATCCCATTGAGATTTGGAAAGAATCCCAACCGAAAATTAGGAAATTTCCAAATTTCGGTTTTTCGTCGAGAAACCGAGGGTCGATGGGAGGGTCGATGATCCCGTCGACCCTAGGGTCTTAAGCTGTCCGACCCTCCCTTCAAAAGCGAGGGTCGACTTCTGAGCTTCCTTTTTGGGAGGTCCGACCACCTTCCTTTGGGTGTGCGACCCTCCCCTAGAATTAAGTGTTTTTTGGGTCGATGTGTTGGATACCCGGGATCTCGATCTCCTTCATGCCCTTGGTCCATTTGGCTCGACCATGATGGGTAAACCTGGTTCAAGATGGTAAGACCGGGTTAAATTGAGGACCTCATGATTCCAAAATGGATAATCGGTGGTACCAAGGTCTGGCCAATTGAATTACCGAATTCGACGAAATTGAAATAGATATATTAATCTGTCGTCCTTATTAGGGATGATTAGCAAAAGCGGTTCATAGATGAACAAACTAGTAAATTTCTTCTTGACCAAGGTATCTAAGTCTTGACAGGGATTTCCTACTCGTTTTTTGAAATCGATGTGTTAACAATGAGAGATTCGACACATCGAGCTTACTTAATGGAGGGTGTATAGTGACCGTCTACTATGATGTAGAACAGGTGTGTACATACCTCATACTCCCAATGGGTGAGAGTTCAAGATGCTCATCGTGTAGATTCTAACATGTTGACCAATCGAGGACAAAAACGGGCAGAACATCAACGTCTCGAACATGGATGTCATGGTTAAGCCGATTTTAGGTCGGTTCAGGGTTGAACCAAAAAAATAACAAACATTGGGCTACAATCTGGGTTAGGACAGAAAAGGCCACCTTGACGAGGATGGGGTAACCTATCACCGAATGCTCGGTGAATAATGGGCCCCCAATCCCTTTATATACTATGTTGCAAGGATCCAAGCGACGTGGAGTAGCATAACGCATTCCCAGGCGGACCCAAGAAACGCTCGTTAGAGGCTGCTCACCGGTCGTGGTCTCACAAAGTACAGGCCAGGCTGTGTGTTTCTCCTAGCGGGCTACCCCATATGCATGGGACCCGGTTCGGCTACTCGCACGAATGTGTGACTGAAACCATTCCCCCCAAAGCAATAATATACAAGCATAAATATAGTATCCTAAAATCTAGCATCCAATTCACACAAGGAAAGTTTTCATTTAGGAGTTTGACATTTATATCCCCAGTGAAGTCGCCACTGTGAGGACAAAGATGGAAATCTTTAGAAGTCGCCACCTAGATTTAGGTCTAGGACCTTGGAAATGTGAAATCTCACCCCTAGGTAAGACTTTGATTGACTCATGACCCTTAGATTGGAATTCTGGTCCATCAGAGATTGGGTAAGCGTCAGGTTACGATTATGGGAAGGGGTTAGGCACCCAAACCACCCGATCGAAATCGGTCTCCTATACCTTTCCTATGATAGACTATATTTATTAAATTAAACCAAACCAAGTGGTTTGATATCATTGAACCGAATCTGTATCCATCAGAGTATCCATCAGATTGCCTACGTATCACAGAATTATTCTGAAAATCAGGTTCACCATCGTAGTTCAGGTGTGATTGAAGTTTATGGATGAGATTTATGCTTGTGCATGATTAAGTTCATTGTTCAAGTTGAAATTTATGCTTGAATGGTTGAGAAATCCTATGGGTTAGGATCTGGATAGTCCATGTGGACTGATAGATAGTCCTAGTGGATCTAAGAATAACCCTATTTGGGTTGGAATGTGGATAATATCCTAGTGGATCTATGGATAGTCCAAGTGGACTAAATTGTGGATCCGAATTTGGGTTTCTCCCAAATGGCCTATGTATCCTAGGGTTTGCCCTAGGAATCAGAATCCGCGTAGTTCGGGAATGACGGGTGGATTTCCTAGTGGATCTATGGATAGTCCAAGTGGACTAAGGTTTGGATAACCCCTTTTGGGTTGGAATATGGATAGATATCCTAGTGGATCTATGGATAGTCCGAGTGGACTAAGGTGTGGATCCGAATTTGGGATTCTCCCAAATGGCCTACGTATCCTAGGGTTTGCCTTAGGAATCAAAATGCGCGTAGTTCGGGATGGATAACCTGTTCTAGGTTAATGATTGAGAACCTATTCTAGGTTTAGGGTTTAGAACCTATTCTAGGATTAGGGTTTGCCGAGGGGCAAATCGTCCTAAATTACCCTTTTCATTCTGAATTCTAATTTTGGAAGGTTTGGCAAAGAATTCTCTTTCTTTATTAAGGTTTTATTATTCTCATTATGCCCTTCCCAAGAATGTGGGTGCCTAAATGCACGTCCCCACGCCTAGATTATCTTCTAGAAGTGTGCAGATATGGCAGTTTAACTAGGGTGTTGCATAAAATAAGTTATTGCCAAAAAATAGAATATTCTATCTAAATATGGCACATAAAACATTTATGACAAGAAATTCACATACAGTAAGATTGTTTAAAATCTTTCAAATATGGCATGTATTGCAAATAAGGCAAGAGCCTACACGGCATGATCTAGTATGCAATTTTCTACCCTAATTGTTATTTTCTTTCCATTTTAGGGTTTTCTACCCTAATTATTATTTTATTTCTATTTTTTAGGGTTTTCTACCCTAATTGTTACTTTCTCTCCATTTTAGGGTTTTCTACCCTAATTATTATTTTATTTCCATTTTTTAGGGTTTTCTACCCTAATTGTTATTTTCTTTCCATTTTAGGATTTTCTACCCTAATTATTATCTTATTTCCATTTTTTTAGGGTTTTTCTACCCTAATTGTTACATTCTTTCCATTTTAGGGTTTTATACCCTAATTGTTATTTTATTTTCATTTTTTTAGGGTTTTCTACCCTAATTGTTACTTTCTTTCCATTTTAGGGTTTTTTACCCTAATTATTATTTTGTTTCCATCTTAGGGTTTTCTACCCTAAATGTTATTTTCTTTCCATTGTTTAGGGTTTTCTACCCTAATTGTGACAATAAGCATTTAATATAGCATGTGAGCAAGTGTAGGAGACAAATATGGCAATAAACATGTGTATCATTCCAATCATGGCATTGTGATTATTTCAATTATGGCAGTGTGATCATTCCAATTATGGCAGTGTGACCATTCCAATTATGGCAGTGTGACCATTCCAATTATAGTAGGGTATGCATACGAGTATCCGAACATAGCATGTGAACAAATATAGCATCAAATATGGCATGTGAGAAACAACCAAAGCATATGAGAATCAATCAAAACATAATGGAACATGCAGCAAGATAACAGCTTTGTCAAGCTGGACCAAAATGGGCACATAGGGCACTGTACTTACTCAAAAAATTCTTAAAAGATATCCTCGGAAAGAGGACTCAGAGGCCAACATTTTGTCTCAAGGAAGCTAATCCTGAAAGAGATCATAGGCAGGTCGAAAACATTCCCCAAGTACAGGCAAATACACTGGTCAGATCTGTTCTAGATTCTGGCCAGTGGTACTATAAAATCAATATAAAATCATATAGCTAATGAAAATAAAATCCAAATACATGGTCAGAAATAGGACTCAGAGGCCAACATTTTCTTCCAAGGAATCTAATCCTGAAAGAAACCATAGTCAGGTCGAAAATATTCCCCAAGTACAGGCAAATACACTGGTCAGGTCTGTTCCAGATTCTGGCCAGTGGTACTATAAAATCATTATAAAATCATATAGCTTATGAAAATAAAATCCGAATACATGGTCAGAAAGAAGACTCAGAGGCTAAAATTTTGTCTCAAGGAACCTAATGCAAACAGAGGCATCTTCCTAATGCTAGACACTAATCTCAGACATGCATTTGCAGTTTGCTTTGACTTTGAAAAAATAAATTGACAAAAGCGATGGGTGATTCTTACCTCAGGCTTCTTCTCTCTCCTTCTCTCCTTTGCATCTTTGCATAATCCTCTTTGCTGCCTCTCTGATCCTTCTCTCTTTTTCCTCTAGATCTTCTCTTCTTAACACCTCTCTCTCTCTCTCTCTCTCTCTCCTTCTCTCTTTCTCTATTTTCTTCTTCTTCTCTTTTCTTTTGATTTTTTTTTTCTTTTCTCTCTCTCAATCACGTTTTTCTCTCCCTCACCCACGTTCTCCTCTCTCTATGGTCTGGGAAAAGACCCCTCCTCTCTCTTCTCTTGCTTATTTATAATTTTTCTCTCCTTTTCTAGAAGATCCTTCATTCCTTTCTTCTTTTTTCTAGAAAAATCTTTTTTTCTTCCTTTTTATTCTTTCCGTTCTTCTTTTCCTTCCTTTTTCTCTTCTCCTTCTCCATTCCACTCGTTCTCTATCTCTCCCTCTTCTAGAAATTCCTCTCCTCCTCTTTCCTTCTCTCTTTTCTTTCCTTTTTCTCAAAAACCGAGATCTTTTGGATTTCTTTTTTTTTCTCCTCTTGGATGTCCCTTTCTCACTTTGAATTCCTTTTTTTTTTCTTTTGTATTATATGCCTTAACAAAATCTTTTGAATCCAAAAGATTTTTTTCTCTTTTCTTTCCTTTTCTCAAAATAAAATCTTTTGGATTCTCCCTTTTCTATTTCTTTTTTTTTTCTCTCTCCACTTGGACGTCTCTTCCCTTCCTATCTTTGGATTCTTTTTTTTTCTTTTGGATTATATGCCCTAACAAAAATCTTTTCAATCCAAAAGATTTTTTTCTCTCTTTTCTTTTCTTTTCTCAACACAAAATCTTTTGAATTCTCCCTAAATTTCCCTCTCTCTCACGTTTCCTCTCTCTTTGGATTCTTTGTTTTTTGTATATAAAACATATATATATATATATATATATATATATATATATATATATATATATATATATATATATATATATATATATATATATATATATAATTATATAATATCAATATATTGATATATATAATATAATATACATATAAGATATATGAATATATTATATGATATATTACAATATATTATACATTATATAATAATATATAAAAGAAATACATGCATATAAGCCACCATGAATTGGTCCGGATTGACTAGGTTGGGCCAATACTACCTTGGGTTGAGCCGAGTTGATTGGATTGACTGAAATTAACCGGGGTTTTCAATCTCTGTCATTTCATGGGCCATTTCAGTTGTCATCCCGCATGAAATTTTCCAATGGCCTCTATTCCAAATTTTTTTGTGTTCATTTTGTAGAACATTAAAAATGAGGAATATAGGAACTTGAATCACCTCATTTGGAAGTAAAATGGTCAACTTATGAATTTTTGAAGTTTAAGCGGACCAATTATCGATAATTTGACTGACCATTTTGAATGGGACCCTCCGGAGACTTTTATCCAAGATTTTCCACGTCCATTTCGCAGGGCAACCAAAAAAAAAAAAAATGGTTTTAAAAAAAAAAAAAAAAGGGAAAAAAAAAAAAGTAAAGGATATGAGGATATTAACAAAATTTTTATATAAAAAAAGAGAGAAAACACACCGGACTATTAAACACTTTAGTTTTTTCCCAAAAATTAAAAAAAAAAAAGAAAAGAAAAAAGGATAATAGAAAAAACACAAAGGGGGATGGTTGAAGAAAAAAATTTTTATATAAAAAAAAAAAAAAAAAAAAAGTAAAAAATATATAAAAGGGGAAAGGTTTTTTTTATTAAAAAAAAAAAAAAAAAAAAAAAAAAAAAAAAAAAAAAAGGAAATAATTTAAAAAATTAAAAAATTGACGGGGATAACCAGTCCATCCCTAGGATGACATCGAAGTCTGCCATCTCAAGTTGCACCAAGTTAACGTCCAAAACTTCATCCATTTATGAGAACTGGACATGGTCCATAACCTTTGTCTAATTCTGCTTCCAATCCCATAGGTGACCGTACTAGTAGCTTGTAGTCTAACGGTCTGAGGGGTATATTTAACTTCTTTTTGAAAGACACTGATATAAATGAATGTGTAGCTCCAGAGTCAAAGAGTACTCTGGCGAGTATGCCATTAATAGGTACGATACCTATGATTTTTCTTCTTAAATTAATCTATATGCTCACACAAAACATTACAAACAAAAGGTTGAATCATACCTGTGACCACATCAGGCGATGCGACAGCATCCTCAGAAGTGACTGCATAAACCTTTCCTTGCTGCAGCTGCTTCCTTGGCTTAGGACAATCTCTTAAATAATGTCCTACTTGATCACAGTTGTAGCATTTAATGATAGGATTTCCTTGCTTTAATTTAGATTGGGCTGTCGGAGTAGTCTTGGCTACAGCATTGAAGCCTTGGGTGCAGAAGGATTTAAATGTCTTGGAGTTCCCTCCGTTGAATGAGTTTCCATTTAGCCTCTTTATACCCTTGCTTTGAGCAAAGTAACTCTCTCTTTGACTAGACTCCAAAACTCATGCTATCTACACAGCTTCATTGTATATTTTCTTTTCTAGCCCCAAAACATGCTCTTGGATGCTTTCCCTAAGTCCCATAACAAACCTTTGGGTTTTGGTATCTTCTTCCTGCATGTTAGAGGGAGCAAAGAAGAATAGCTCTTCATAATGCTGCTGATAAGCGTCCACAGTCATCTGTCCCTGGTACAAACTCAAGAACTCCTTATCCATTTGATCTTTGAAACTCCTGGGAAAGTACTTCTCAAAGAAGGCTTCTTTGAAGATAGCCCAGGTTAATTGGATGTGCTTTGTCAACAGATAACTTTGAGTGAACTTCCCCCAGTGATGTGCATCACCTTTCAACATAAATGTGGCACACAATACTTTCTCTTCTTCGCTGATAGTCATCATGATAAAGTTTCTCTCCATCTCGTCGATCCAGTGGGCTGGCCATAGAGTATCCGACAGCTTACCAGTGAATTCCCTCGGTTTCATCTTCAGAAAATGCTCGATCAGTGTAGAGTGATCAAGCTGATACTATGCATAAGCTATGTAAGACCCGCACTCCACTAACTTGGTCTAACCGTGTCATGCCAGGTCTTCCCATCATTCCTGGACCAAGTGGACCGAGCATGTGAAGATAAATCACAAACCAGGTATGAGAATCGAGTTTAAAAACACTAAAAACATACCTAAGGTCACATGCCTGGGTAGGTATGGTCGACCATAAGGAAGGGAACCAAAAATATCAAATCCAGAACCCCACAGTTGATGATTTCGACCTTACGGTCAACGGTTTATACCACGGTATGATCGACCGTGAGAACCCAGATCAGACTTCGAGTTTTGGAAACTTTCCTAAACTCAGGGATTGCTTTCCTAATTGAAAGAGGACTATATATGGAGAGTTTTCTCTATATAAAGGACGTCCCTCAGCCCTTTTTCACTCTTTTAGAACATTAGTAAACCCTAGAGAAAGAAAAGAAAGAGAAGGAAGAGAAGGAGAAGAAGAAAAAGCTAGGAGTAGAGTTTGCTGAGAAGGGATTGACTCTCTATCGCAGGCAAAGGTATGAAATGAATCTCTGGAGATGTAAACTCTAAGGAATAAGACTTCTATGGATGATAGGCCATATCAACCTATTATGATCTATGTGATTTCCTTGAGAAAATCCAAGGAGAACCATGAGGAGTGAATTTGATGATTAGGGTTGATAAGAAATTACTAATGATGGCCATAGGATGACCTTAGGATAAACCCCATTGAGGAACAGAAGAATTGACCTAGGAAGAACTCGAATTTCGTGTAGACTGTGACCAGAAATCTCAAGGTAGCAGCTACGGTCGACCATAGCATGACCAGTATGACCAGAGGATCGACCATAGGCATTCTAGAAGATTTCAGAAATCATATGGTCGCAGCTACGGTCACACCATATGCGACCGTAGGGTATCGACCGTAGATAGTAAGGTTGATACAGCATGAGACCATAAGACTAATCAGACACCTATCAGTGCTCTGTTTCGATTTCTGACTACTATAACATGTCACATATGAACCCTAACTTAAATTCATATAACTTTTAGGTTGTTAAATCAATTCAAAGAGAATTTCAAGGCTTGGAAGGACATCGAGAATTGCTAATAGGTGAGGGAACAAGACCTAAACTAATTGGATAATAACAAACTGTTTATTTTTATTGAGTCCAATGCCATGATTAATTCTATGCTTGTATGCTTGTAATGTGTATCTCACATGTCATCCAATATTCCTGCTATTACTGTTCATGCATATTTAATTCTGTTTATTTACAACTTGATGATGATGATGATGCTAGGAATAGGCATGTGAATGTATGTGTGTGGTTGGTGTGTTGGATGCGAGTAGAGCATCAGGGGGAGGACGTAACATGGTGGTCTTCGACCTCGTCACCAGACTCTAGCTCTATCTCTACTAAAGTTTTGCCCACTAACATCGTCGTATCGCCATTACCTTAGCAGAACTATTGTGTCGTAGGGCATCAGGGGAGGTGGTCTCGGACCGTGTGGTCTCTGACTCTGCCAGGGGGCCTTAGCTCTATCTCTATGGAAGTATTGAGGGATGCTGGGGTGAGCCCTTGGATATACTGTTTGGCATTAGGATTGGTTAGTTGCGAGCCCAGTTTGCAAGCCCTCGCCAATAGGGGCTTACTTGTTGGTATGGGTAGGGCATCAGGGGAAGTGTTATGCAGTGTTTGATCTGGACACTTTAGCTCTATCTCTATTCCATGATGGGTGCATGTGGGACGACGATGGTGTTTGATCCATTGGGTGTATTCACACACTCATGTATAGAGGTGCGGCGGCCACCAAACCTTTCTATAGCACATTGCAAACTTATAAACCAGACCAAAGATATGAATTGAATGCATGCATATGTTTGTTGCATTGTTTTGTTTGCTCACTGAGCCGTGATGTATGCTCACCCTTTCGACGTTGAATATTTTTAGTTAATGATGCAGGTCCTACCGTTGAAGAATATATGAGTGTGCTGACGTATGAACACGTTGTTGTATGGACGTAGAAGCTGAAGAAGATGCGCATGATTCATCGTGTGAGTGCAACCAATGTGTTTTTGCTTAGGTCTAGTTATAGTTTGAACAATGGACATGTAATTGATTATTTATTTTTATGTCTTATGGTTTTGAGATAATTGGATTAAATATTTATTTATCACTGTTAGACTCTCAGTTCATTATCTGTAAGACTTTCGCTTATTTGTTTATTATCTCTGATTATTAATGTGGAATGTGTGTGTGGTTTGATATGGTGGGTACAACCTATGCGAGATCCTCAGTGAACCGTTGGTTTATTGGCGGTTAATCACACCATTTTGGTTAGACTAGAATTGGGGTGTGACAAGCTCCATACATGAGTGGTTGATACTGATAATTACCTTGGTTGTACCTGCCTTGCGGTTCTTTAGGGTTCTGCACTTGAATTTGCACAACTAGTGTTTGTAGTGCTTGGGGTACTATATTGTTCATAGTAGATGCTTGGGGCATAGTATTGCTACCCCCAGGTACGGTACTAGCTTGCCCTGCATGTAAGACCCGTGTCAATCTAACCCGGTCTTACCACCTTGAACCAGGTTTACCCATTATGGTCGAGTCAAATGGACCAAGGGCGTGAAGGAGATCGAGATCCCAGGTATCAAATCGACCCAAAAACACTTAAAATAAGGGAAGGGTCACATACCCAGCTAAGCAGGGTCGGACCTCCAAAAACAGAAAGTCAGACCCTCAGTTTTGAAGGGAGGGTCGGACAGCTTAAGACCCTAGGGTCGACGGGATCATCGACCCTCCCATCGACCCTCGGATTCTGCCGAATATAGAAATTAGGAAATTTCCTAATTTTTTATTTGGATTCTTTCCTAATCTCAGAGGGACTTATTTAGGATGTTCCTACTCTATTTAAAGGACGTCCCTAAGCCACTTTCACTCCTTTCACAACCCTAATCGAATTGAGAGAAAGAGAGGAGAAGGAAAGAGGAAGAAGGAAGGGAAGGAAGAGAAATTAAGCCAAAAGAGAAGAGTTGCAGAGAAAGATTATCTTCTCAGGTATGGATACTAATTCCATGAGTTTCTACAGACCTTAGGTTAGTTAATGTTGAGAGTGTGATTTCGGAGAAACCCAAACCATCAAGCTATGGTTAGGTTTCCATGGAAAACCATAGAAGAATGCATGAAAGCTATCTAGGTGGGTTATACATGGTTTCAGACCATGGAATGAATGTAGAATGGAATGTAGGAGCAAGCCATAGGATTCCAAGTATGAAGAATGGATTAAAAGAGGGAATTGGACCAAAGTGCACCGAGGGTCGCACCGAGGGTCGATGACCATTCGACCCTAGGTGTTCCTGACCATCGACCCTCAGTGTTCGGGAAGTTCAGAGTTAAGGGAGGGTCGCACCCAGGGTCGATCCTGACTCCGACCCTACCTCCGACCCTCAGTTAACAGAGTAGTTTTTAAATTCTGAATAAATTCTAATTAAATTCTATCGACTTTGTTAGGTTTTCTAGCAATATAATAACACTGTAAAGGTAATTCTAAAGCTTGGAAAAGTATCTATTAGCAAGCTAAGGTGAGGAACCAGAACTCCAAACTAAACTGGTTAATAACAAAAACTGTTTTCTATTTCTTGAGTCCTATGCCATGCTTGATTCTATGCGAATATGTTTGTAATGTGCATACAGCATGCCATCCAATATTTTTATTTTTTGTTCATGCATATTTACTCTATTGTTTATAACATGATGATGATGATGATGATAGGAATAGGCATGTGCTTGTATGTGTGTGGTTGATGTACTTGATGCGAGCGGGTATCAGGGGAGGTGTGATGAGAACGTCAATAAATGTTAACCTTTGGCGGGTCTCAGCACTTTAGCTCTATCTCTAACTCAAGTCTTGTGCATTAGCATCATCGTATCGCCATTACTTTAGCAGAACTATTATGTCGTAGAGTATCAGGGGAGGTGGTCTCGGTCCTTGTAGTCTCTGACTCTACCGGGGGGTCTTAGCTCTATCTCTATGGACATTCTGAGGGATGCTGGGGTGAGGCCTTGGATACACTTTTTGGCATTAGGATTGGTTAGTTGCGAGCCCAGTTTGCAGCCCTCGCTAACAGGGGCTTACGTGTTGGTATGGCACTATATAGCAATAAACGTAACCTTTGTTATATAATGTTCATGATTGGGTGCATGTGAGTTGACGATAAACGTGATCTTCGGGTAACGTCACACACTCGTGTATAGAGGCGGGGTCAATAAACGCGACCTTTGGCTACCTAAACCTTTCTATTGCATACAACAAACTTATATACCAGACCAAAGATATAAATTGATTTTTGCATGCATATGTATTGTTGCATTGTTTTGGCTACTCACTGAGCCGTGATGTGTGCTCACCCCTCAACGTCGAATATTTTTAGTTGATGATGCTGGTTATACCGTTGAAGATTATATGAATGCTCCAGCATAAGGGAACGTAGCAGCGATGGAAGCTGAAGCTGAAGTGGATACACACGACTCCTCTTGCGAGTGCAACTCGTGTGTATTTGATTAGATATTTTATAGGTTTCTTTATTGGATTTATTAAGACATGTATTTGGTATTTAAATATTTATGTCTTAGTTGAAAACAGAATAATTTGCTATTAAATTAATGATATCATCTTAGTTTCTCAGTTCATGTTATTATAAGACTTCCGCTATTGTGTATTTACTCTGATTATGATTACGGATGTGTGTAAGTTTAGATAACGCGGGGATAGCCTATTTGAGATCCTGGTTGAACCGTTGGTTTATTAGCGGTTCATCACATCATTCCCGAATAGTGCGGAATTGGGGTGTGACAACTTGGTATCGAGCATCTCGGGCCTTGTCCTGAACTAGCATACATTCAAGACAATAGTGAACCGAGATAGGATAAAGTAAAAGCTTTAATATAAACACGCTGTAAGCACAAGTGATGATTGAGACAAAATTTATAAAGAGAATAATGCATCTATAAAAAGGGGAAACAAGTTACATACAATGAGAAAGAGAAACAAAACGTATATACATAACTGAAGCAGAGTACAGTCCACAACCCGGACAGTTACTCTGTAGTACAAGAAAATAAATACAATCATTGCAAGATCGGCTACTCTCCTATCAGTCGCCCGCTGGACCGATAACAGCTCATCCACCCTCATACGCTGGGCGTCTAGCAACTCCTCCATCCTCAGATCAGATCTGCGCTGAGCCTCCCTGATCTCCTGCACCATCTCCATCATGTCAGAAGGTGGAAGTGAAGGACCAGCCGCATGCGAAGGACCAGCCTCAGGTGCCGGGGTCCCGCCGCGAAGAAGTGCCAACACCAGCCGCATGTGTAGGTGAAGGCGGTGGTATCGAGTCGACATCCATATACATACGGTCATCATCGTCGACAGGATCCACGCGAGCTCTAGCAGCGGCAGCAGCAGCCTCGGCATCAGCCATCTCGATACGAGTGTGAGGGCGCACCATCGCGTTCCTCTCCTCATCACTAACCTGGGCATCCCGCATACCCATCTTGCAGATTGCCTCCCAATCTAGAGGCGACGAGAAGGTCTTCTCCTGGATCTTCTCATCTACCAGGTCAACCCCCAGACGGGTCAGTAGCACTGTAATCATGCGTCCATAGGGTAGATTACCCCTATGACCGGACAATGTAGCACTAATCATAGTCCGCATGATAATGTATGGAAGGCAGACGGGCTGGCGAGTGCAGATACTATAAATCAAAAACTGGGTCAGCTGAGAAACCCTCTCATAGTGTCCACTCTGCGGGATCAGATTATGCTGGATAATCTTGCAGAAGACCCGTGGAGCTGGACGCAGATAACAAGCTCTCATCTGCCAACGATCAGGACGAAGCAACTGATTATCGATCTCGGCCCTCATCTCCATCTCAACAAACTGTGGCTCTCCAGGCGCACAGTACACCATGGGGTCATCATAAGGAATGCCCAACAAGTCGGCCAGCTGCCGATAGTCGAAGGAGATATCTACCCCTTTGACGTAGCTGGTGATGCGCAACTCCTGACCATGTTCAACGTCATTGTAATTCCCTACCACCTGGAGATTACAATAGAACTGACGCACCAAATCCGGGCATGTGCACGCGTCGTAGGTGATGACAGGAAGCCACCCCATGTCACCAAAGGCTCCCTCTACGTTGAACACGGCTAACTCAGCCAAGTTCACCATACGACCACCCTCAACCTTCTTACGGGCATAGTCAGCATACCGTGCCTCGGCTTCATTGGAACGGAAGCGAAGGGGATCACGAACTCTGGGTACCTTGGTACGAGCCATGGTATCTGCAAAATAAGAAAGAAAAGGAAAACAAGGAGTTAATAGGATAAAAATCCGAAACTTGATTTAATAACGACGTAAGTTGACCATAAAGCCCCAATTCTCACCATACAAGGGGGCATGAGAACTTACGTAGGTTGAAATACATCCTACAACCCACATACAGTAGGAAATTTTAACTGACGATGTCCAATTTGAAGAAATTCAAGAAAAAATCAAAAATGTCGACAAATTAGGGCAAAAAGAGAAAATTTCAAGTTTCTCGATAACCAACCGATGAAACTCAAAAAATTTTGAGGGCTTTCGTTCCTCGAGACACCAATAACAAAAGCCCCCAATAAAAATCGAATTTTTACGGTTGGAAAAAGTTTAATTTGAAAAATACAAGTTAAATGGACAAAAACCTAGAAATTGAAACCTAAAAACAGGTAAAAATGAGAGAACATACCTGTATGGATGACGTGGACGTTGAAACTCGGACTAAATCGACTAACAACAGTGGAGTAGCACTGTAGCAACTCAGAGTGGAGAGGCGAGTCGAAACGGGAGGGAAATAATAAGAAATGACCCAGAATCGGATCTTAAAAATCTGATTTTTGGTTCGAGGGTCGGACAATTCGACTAGCACAATCGACCCTCGAACCGATCCTCCCATCGACCCTCGGCTCTCGGGAATCTGACAGAAAATCAAGGGTCAGAACTGAGGGTTGGATACCCATCGACCCTCGCATCGACCCTCAACTCTCGGGAAGAACAGGTCATTCCCAGTATTTTTTTTTATATGAGCTACAATTGGAATTGATTATCGGTTAGCATGCCTACATGAAATATGAATGACTTCTCACCTATTTTGATAATTTTCAGGCACCACCAATCACCGAAAGGAATCATGTCTGGACGTAGAGTAACCCGACAGACCCGAAATGCAGTCCCACCACCACCACCCGTGGAGGAGACTAGTCAAGAAAATAACTATGCACCGGGTAATCCAGAACCGGAAAACCCTACAAATTTGCCACCTCCACCACCAGAGCTAACAACCGTGGTGATGAATTTGGGACAGCAGCTGCAGCAGCTGCAACACGCAGGCTCGGATGCAGGTTGCCATGGGAATTATGTTTCAAGCCACTCGGGCTGCACCCGTGCACACGGGACAAGCCGGTGCAGCACCGGTGGGTAACCACCCCGCTCATCAGACACCTCAACAACCGGCTGCACAGATTCCAGTGCAGGTTCTAGAAGCAGCTTAGGGTGATTACCAGTATCCACACCATATGTTTGGGGCAAACCCCCAAAACCGGTTGGACCACTCCCGACTAGTGGAGAGATTTTTGAAGATGAAACCCAAAGAATTCAACGGCAAAACCGTATGATCCGTTGTGGCCAGCCCCTGGATAGACGAGATGGAGAGAAATTTCCTCATGATGACTATCCAGAGGAAGAGAAAGTACTATGCGCCACCTTCATGCTCAAGGGCGACGCACATCATTGGTGGAAATCCACGAAGACATATCTACTGACCAAGCACGTCCTACTGACCTGGGCTATATATAAGGAAGCCTTCTTTGAGAAATATTTTCCACGGAGCTTCAGAGATTCGATGGAGAAGGAGTTCCTGAGCCTATATCAGGGACAGATGACTGTGGACTCATATCAACAGCGCTACGAAGAGCTGTTTTTCTTTGCACCGGCTAGTATGCAAGAAGAAGATACCAAAACCCGTAGGTTCGTTACGGGACTGAGAGGAAGCATCAGGGAACATGTTATGGGCTTAGAAAAGAGAATTTATAATGAAGCTGTCCAGATCGCTCGAGTTATAGAATCGAGCCAGAAGGAGAGTTATTTTACTCAAAACAGAGGCATCAAAAGGCCAGCCGAAAATTTTTACAACGGAGGCAATAACAAGACATATAAGCCTTTCCGTCCTCAGAATTTTACTGCTGCAACCAGGACTACTCCAGCAGCTCAACCACAGCCAAAGCCAAACTCTGAAGTCCTGAAGTGTTTTAACTGCAACCAGCCGGGACATATGGCAAGGGAGTGCCCTAAGCCCAAGAAGCAATTCCATCAGGGACGTGTATATGCTGTTACGTCCGAGGATGCGGCCGCATCACCCGATGGGGTCACAGGTATGACTGAAACTTTTAAAGTTATAATTACATTGAATGAGCATGTAGACTAAGTAAAGATAAATCACAGGTATTGTACCTATAAATGGCGTACCCGCCAGAGTACTCTTCGATTCCGGAGCTACTCATTCATTTATATCTGTGTCATTTGGAAAGAAGACAAAATTACCCATCAAAACATTAGACTACAAATTACTTGTACGATCACCGATGGGGTTAGAAGTGGAACTAGAGAAAGGTTATGGACCATGTCCAGTTCTCATTGGAGAGAAGACTTTAGATGCAACCTTGATACAACTTGAGATGGCAGACTTTGATGTCATCTTGGGAATGGACTGGTTAGCTCGGCATTCTGCAAATCTATTATGCGCCGAAAAGAAGCTAACGTTCAAAGACAAAGAAGGGGCAGAATTAAGTTTCTCGGGAACCAAACTTCCCCGGAGACGCAAGCTCATACTGTCAGCACTAAAGGCTAAGAAGTGCCTTGAGAAGGGGGCAATCGGGTATCTAGTATCCGTGGTTGACCTAACCAAGGAAGCGCCACGAATGGAAGATATTGATGTCGTGCGGGACTATCCTGACGTATTTTCGGAGGAACTACCCGGATTACCACCCGACCGAGCCACAGAGTTTGTGATAGACCTTATACCTGGAGCCGCACCCGTATCAAAAGCACCCTATAGAATGGCTCCTACGGAACTGAAGGAACTGAAGGTGCAACTACAAGAACTACTGGACAAGGGTTATATTCGACCCAGTATATCTCCATGGGGTGCACCGGTGTTGTTCGTAAAGAAGAAAGATGGTAGCGTTCGATTATGTATCGACTATCGGGAGTTGAATAAACTGACAATCAAGAATCGATATCCACTACCTCGGATCGATGACTTGTTCGATCAGTTACAAGGAGCGAAAGTATTTTCTAAGATCGATCTTCGATCAGGCTATCATCAGCTGAAGATTAAAGAAGGTAATATTCCGAAGACAGCATTCAGGACCAGATATGGACATTTTGAATTTTTGGTTATGTCTTTCGGATTAACTAATGCACCAGCAACGTTCATGGAACTTATGAACCGAGTTTTCCACGATATGTTGGATACGTCGGTTATAGTATTTATTGATGACATATTGGTATATTCCAAGGACAAGGAAACTCATATCAAGAACCTAAACGCAGCCCTACAGCGTTTAAGGAAAGAGAAGCTATATGCCAAATTTTCAAAGTGCGAGTTTTGGCTAAGTGAAGTCGCATTCCTAGGCCATGTAGTATCCGTCGAAGGAATCAAAGTGGACCCCAGCAAGATCGAGGCTATTGTAAAGTGGGAAGCACCAAAGAGCGTTTCGAAAATCAGAAGTTTTCTGGGTCTAGCTGGTTATTATCGGAGATTCGTAGAAGACTATTCTCGGATTGCCGTACCTCTCACCAGTTTGACTAAGAAAGGTGAAAAGTTTGTATGGACCGATAAATGCGAGAAGAGTTTCCAAACACTGAAGACCAGATTGATATCTGCCCCAATTTTGACTATTCCTGTTCCAGGACAGACATTTACTTTATACACTGATGCGTCGGGACTGGGACTAGGATGTGTGCTTATGCAAGGAGAGCAAGTAATTGCTTATGCCTCAAGACAGTTAAAGGTACATGAGAAAAATTATCCCACTCATGATCTGGAGCTAGCGGCAGTAGTACATGCGGTCAAGATATGGAGACATTACCTATACGGAGAGAAATTTCAGATTAAGTCGGACCATAAAAGTCTTACTTATTTATTTAATCAGAAGGAGTTGAATATGAGACAACGAAGATGGCTGGAACTATTGAAAGACTATGATTGCGATATCCAGTATCATCCGGGAAAAGCGAACGTAGTAGCGGATGCATTAAGTAGAAAAGCAATGATAAAATCTCAAGGAGAAGTTAGCACGACCGCAGCAATGTGCACCACCGGAATAGTATTCAATCACGGCAACGAGCAGTATGTGATAGATACAACGGATGAATCAGCCAACCAAGGGTTTATTCATCGGTTTTCGTATATGTTTGCGGCATTGAAGATTATACCGGATATAGTGGATGAAGTGAAGACAGCTATCAAAGCAGATCCTTATCTGAGAACAGTACAAGAAGATATTGAGAAAGGTAGGACCAACCCTGAGTTCACCTTGGATGACGAGAAGGTACTGAAATACAAAGGAAGAATATGTGTACCTGAAACAGAAAGTGCAGACATTAGACACCGACTGATGAAGGAAGCCCACACCACCATCTATTCGATACATCCTGGAAGTACAAAAATGTATCATGACCTAAAGAAACTATATTGGTGGAGGGGGATGAAAGCAGATGTAGCTAAGTTCGTGTCCCAATGCCTAAATTGTCAGAAGGTAAAGGCTGAACGACAAAGACCTGCAGGACTGTTGCAGCCATTACCGGAACCAGCATGGAAATGGGACTGTATCACTATGGACTTCGTCACAGGGCTACCATTGACTCCTCGAGTAGTTGACGCAGTTTGGGTGATTGTGGACCGTCTGACTAAAACAGCTCGCTTCATACCTATACGACCTCAGTATACACTGGAAACGTTAGCGAAGCTATATGTGGATAATATTGTTCGATTACATGGTGTTCCAGAAAGCATTGTGTCTGATAGAGATCCACGATTTACTTCCAAGTTTTGGGAAGGATTGCAAAAGGCTATGGGTACAACGCTAAAGTTCAGTACTGCATTCCACCCACAGACAGATGGACAGTCAGAGCGTACAATCCAGATTCTAGAAGATATGCTACGAGCATGTGTGATTGATTTTAAAGGATCATGGGACGAAAAGTTACCATTGATCGAGTTCGCTTATAACAATAGCTATCAGGCCACTATACAGATGTCACCTTATGAAGCACTGTATGGCAGGAAGTGTCGAACTCCCTTGTTTTGGAATGAAGTTGGAGAACGTAGTATTGTTGGACCGGAATTTATGGAAGAAACTTGCCGAGTGGTCGACATCATCAAGGAAAGAGTGAGAACAGCTCAGAACCGTCAGAAGCAATATGCCGATACTCGACGAAGAGATCTAGAGTTCGTTGTAGGTGATAAAGTATTTTTGAAGGTATCGCCTATGCGAGGATTGAAGAGGTTCGGACAGAAAGGGAAACTAAGTCCAAGATATGTCGGGCCATATGAAATTCTAGCTAAGCGTGGAAAAGTAGCTTATCAGTTAGCACTACCACCATCTATGTCAAGTGTGCATGATGTATTTCACATTTCCTTATTGAAGAAGTATGTCAAGGATCCAACGCATGTTTTGACAGTAGATTTGCCAGAATTGACTGATGATTTGACATTTGAAGTAACACCAACAGAGATCACTAGTCGAATGGTTCAACGTCTACGCAACAGAGATATCTATTATGTTAAGGTCACATGGAAAAGTAGAGACATGGAAGAGGTTACATGGGAAGAAGGAAATTCTATGCGAAAGCAATACCCTCACTTATTTGATTCAGAAGGTACGTACAATTTCGAGGATGAAATTTTTATAAGTTGGGGGGAGTTGTAAGACCCGTGTCAATCTAACCCGGTCTTACCACCTTGAACCAGGTTTACCCATTATGGTCGAGTCAAATGGACCAAGGGCGTGAAGGACATCGAGATCCCAGGTATCAAATCGACCCAAAAACACTTAAAATAAGGGAAGGGTCGCATACCCAGCTAAGCAGGGTCGGACCTCCCAAAATAGAAAGTCAGACCCTCAGTTTTGAAGGGAGGGTCGGACAGCTTAAGACCCTAGGGTCGACGGGATCATCGACCCTCCCATCGACCCTCGGATTCTGCCGAATATAGAAATTAGGAAATTTCCTAATTTTCGATTTGGATTCTTTCCTAATCTCAGAGGGACTTATTTAGGATGTTCCTACTCTATTTAAAGGACGTCCCTAAGCCACTTTCACTCCTTTCACAACCCTAATCGAATTGAGAGAAAGAGAGGAGAAGGAAAGAGGAAGAAGGAAGGGAAGGAAGAGAAATTAAGCCAAAAGAGAAGAGTTGCAGAGAAAGATTATCTTCTCAGGTATGGATACTAATTCCATGAGTTTCTACAGACCTTAGGTTAGTTAATGTTGAGAGTGTGATTTCGGAGAAACCCAAACCATCAAGCTATGGTTAGGTTTCCATGGAAAACCATAGAAGAATGCATTAAAGCTATCTAGGTGGGTTATACATGGTTTCAGACCATGGAATGAATGTAGAATGGAATGTAGGAGCAAGCCATAGGATTCCAAGTACGAAGAATGGATTAAAAGAGGGAATTGGACCAAAGTGCACCGAGGGTCGCACCGAGGGTCGATGACCATTCGACCCTAGGTGTTCCTGACCATCGACCCTCTGTGTTCGGGAAGTTCGGAGTTAAGGGAGGGGGTCGCACCGGGGTCGATCCCGACTCCGACCCTACCTCCGACCCTCGGTTAACGAGTAGTATTTAAATTTCGAATAAATTCTAATTAAATTCTATCGACTTTGTTAGGTTTTCTAGCAATATAATAACACTGTAAAGGTGATTCTAAAGCATGGAAAAGTATCTATTAGCAAGCTAAGGTGAGGAACCAGAACTCCAAACTAAACTGGTTAATAACAAAAACTGTTTTCTATTTCTTGAGTCCTATGCCATGCTTGATTCTATGCGAATATGTTTGTAATGTGCATACAGCATGCCATCCAATATTTCTATTATTTGTTCATGCATATTTACTCTATTGTTTATAACATGAAGATGATGATGATGATAGGAATAGGCATGTGCTTGTATGTGTGTGGTTGATGTACTTGATGCGAGCGGGTATCAGGGGAGGTGTGATGAGAACGTCAATAAACGTTAACCTTTGGCGGGTCTCAGCACTTTAGCTCTATCTCTAACTCAAGTCTTGTGCATTAGCATCGTCGTATCGCCATTACTTTAGCCGGAACTATTATGTCGTAGAGTATCGGGGAGGTGGTCTCGGTCCTTGTAGTCTCCGACTCTACCGGGGGCCTTAGCTCTATCTCTATGGACATTCCGGGGATGCTGGGGTGAGGCCTTGGATACACTTTTTGGCATTAGGATTGGTTAGTTGCGAGCCCAGTTTGCAGCCCTCGCTAACAGGGGCTTACGTGTTGGTATGGCACTATATAGCAATAAACGTAACCTTTGTTATATAATGTTCATGATTGGGTGCATGTGAGTTGACGATAAACGTGATCTTCGGGTAACGTCACACACTCGTGTATAGAGGCGGGGTCAATAAACGCGACCTTTGGCTACCTAAACCTTTCTATTGCATACTGCAAACTTATATACCAGACCAAAGATATAAATTGATTTTTGCACGCATATGTATTGTTGCATTGTTTTGGCTACTCACTGAGCCGTGATGTGTGCTCACCCCTCGACGTCGAATATTTTTAGTTGATGATGCAGGTTATACCGTTGAAGATTATATGAATGCTCCAGCATACGGGAACGTAGCAGCGATGGAAGGTGAGCGAAGTGGATACACACGACTCCTCTTGCGAGTGCAACTCGTGTGTATTTGATTAGATATTTTATAGGTTTCTTTATTGGATTTATTAAGACATGTATTTGGTATTTAAATATTTATGTCTTAGTTGAAAACAGAATAATTTGCTATTAAATTAATGATATCATCTTAGTTTCTCAGTTCATGTTATTATAAGACTTCCGCTATTGTGTATTTACTCTGATTATGATTACGGATGTGTGTAAGTTTAGATAACGTGGGGATAGCCTATTTGAGATCCTGGTTGAACCGTTGGTTTATTAGCGGTTCATCACATCATTCTGAATAGTGCAGAATTGGGGTGTGACACTGCAGGTATAGGTGTGGTGTTTGCAGCTGGGGAAGCAATTCCCATGGCAGCTTGTATGTTCGCTTGCATTTGCTACACTTGCTGTACTTGTTGTGCTAAATTCATCACTATAGTAGCCAAATCTGTAGGTGGTGCTGGTAAATTAGTTGGGTTGGCCTGGGTGTGAACTTCCTGAGGCAAAACATTTTGATTCCCAACATCTTCTCCTTGCTCTTCTTGACCTCATTGTCGTTGACCTCCGTAGGTGGTAAAGGTGGGTTTGTACTTTGTCTCCTTCTGGTTAATCTATGCCCAGCCATTTAAGTTCCTAGGTAAAGTAATATTAGAGAGGCTACACATGTGAGACAAGACAGAATGGTAATATTTTGTTAGTCCCATAGTGAAAGGAGAGAGAAGAAATAAATTATGAAGCAATAACTCTAACAGAATCAAAACAGACAGTCGTTAATCGTACGGTCGATGTCTTACGATCGCATGTAGCGCGACCACCGAATTCAACCATAAGAACCTTGGCAACTCACCGAGATCCTATGGTCCATCGTACGGTCGATTGGTACGGTCGGTTGTTTTGGTCGAATTGTACGACCATACGATCCAAAAATCATGTTTTAAACCTATTTTTCGAGATTTCCCTTTCATTTCTCATTCTTTCTCCTACGGTCTCAACTCAGCTCACCACCACTGGGTTGCTACAGTATCAACCATACGTTGGTGATTTCTCCATCGATCAACAATCTTCATTACGTTCCCCAAGGTATGTTCTTTATTCTTTCTTCTTTTTCAAGCTTTCATACCTAGGTGTTTGTCATATTTAGAGTTTTCTTCAAATTAACGTCTATTTGACCTTAAAAATTTGATTTTTATTGGGGGTTCTTGCTATTGGCTTCCCAACGGATAAAAACCCTCAGGAAAATTCGAGTTTCATCGGTTGGTTTGATTAACATTTGAAATTCTCCATTTTTGACCAAGAAATTGGGGTTTTTCCCAATTTCAAGATTTTACCAAATTCAATCTACCTAGTTGAAATTTCCGATTGAATGAGCCTTGCAGGATGGCTTATGACCTATGTAAGTCCTCCTGGCTTTTTCCCATTTTACGTCGTTATGTTGCCCAAATTTCAAATTTTCCCTAACTTGTTTTTCTTATTCTCTTTTCTTGCAGTTATCTTGGTTCGCACTAAGGTTCCTCAAGTTCATGACAAGCATCGCTTTCGATCCATTGAAGCAGAGGTTCAATATCCATTGAAGGGGGTCGGTATGTTAACCTAGCCCATTTAGCCATATTTGATGTGGAGAGGGCATTTGGTGATATGGGTTGGCTACCCATAATCTTGTACGAGGCTTGCACCTTCCCAGACCTAGTAAAGCAGTTCTATTGCCACTTACAAGTCAAGCGTGATCTAAAGGATCAGGACAGGGGGTAGAGAGCTTCGGATCACTAGTTGGGTGAAAGGGGTTCCTCTATCTCTTTCAACTGTCAGGAGTTGGGTGATCTCCTGGGCATTTACAATGATGGGCCGTTGGTTTACTGCGCATCAAAGGAGCCTCAATTTTTATCCACTTCTATGTACATAGAGATATGCAATCAGATTCTTCGTGATGACCATTTGGAGATGAAGGCCATCAACCTACGTCCTGAGCCATGGGTATATTGTAAGATCATTCCGCATGATCTGATTCATCAGGGTGGACACTACGACATGGTCTCCCAGTTGACTCAGTACCTATGTACTATATATGCACAAGGCAGCCTGTAAGACCCGTACCTTACTAACCCGGTCTTACCACCTTGTATTAGGTCTTCCTATCATGGTCAGACCAAGCGGAACAAGTGCTTGAATAAACCACAAGGCAAGGTATGTAATTCGAACCAAAAATCATCTAATTGAGACGTGTGGTCGCATACCTAAATAGGTATGGTCGACCACACCTCAGAATATTGAGACCACTCGAGTCTGGGAAGTGTGGTTAAAGTTTTTAAATGTGTGGTCGATGGATTTTGCGACCCCACGTGTGACCACACAATGGTATTGTAAGACCCGTATCGTACTAACCGGTCTTACCACCTTGTATCAGGTCTTCCTATCATGGTCAAGCCAAGCGGACCAAGTGCGTGAAGAAACCACAAGGCTAGGTATGAATTTGAAGCCAAAATCATCTAATTAGGAGTGTGTGGTAGCATACCTAAACAGGTGGGGTCGACCACACCTCAGAATAATGAGACCACAGGAGTCTGGGACATGTGGTTGACGGGTTCTGCGACCCCGCGTGCGACCATACAAAGTCAAACTGACTCCATGATTAGGAATCCTTCCTAATCTGAAGGGGGTTCTTTCCTAATCTAAGTAGGACTCTATATGGAGGGTTTTCCTCTATATATAGGACGTCTCTTAGCCTCTTTCATCCTTTTAGAACTCAAACTGAAAGAGAGAGAAAGAGAAGAGGAGGAAAAAAAGGAGAATTGAAGAGGAAGACTAAGAGAAGGAAATTCAGAGAGAACTCTGATTCTTCAATAAGTTTAAGGTATGAAACATCCCCTACATCAGTTGAATGCCTAGAATAGATCATGAAAGAGATAGTGATTCAATGTGAGACCCCAATCATAAAACCATGGATAAATTCTAAGTGATCCATGGAGGGAATATATTAGGATGATGGATTATGTAAAAATATGAATTTTAAGCCATAGAATAATCATAAGAAGGATCATGATGATAAGCCAAGGAATCAAAACACGAAGGAATTGAGTTGAGAGTGGAAAAGTCGACCATCACTCGTGTGGTCGCAGTTTGATCGACCACACGAGGCACATATGATCGACCACATGCCCTCGGGAATGTTCCAGGGAGGGTGTGGTCGCATGTGTGGTCGCATGATATGCGACCACGCAAGACACATATGATCGACCACATGCCCACGGGAAAGTTCCAGGGAGGGTGTGGTCGCATGTGTAGTCGCATGATATGCGACCACACATATCGACCATACATCCTATGGTCGCAGAAACTGAGACCACAGGTGTAGCCACACCTGCGACCACTCAGCTTCTGGAAGTCTGAATTGATGGAAATAAATTCTAATTTAAAATTTATAAATTTGTTAGGTTTCTAAGTGGTCTAAAAGTAATTTACAAAGCTTGGACGATGAACAACCATCGACCAAAGGTGAGGGAACAAGACCTAAACTAATTGGCTAATAACAAACTGTTTTACTTATTGAGTCCAATGTCATGAATGATTCTATGCTTGTATGCTTGTAATGTGCATTTCACATGTCATCCAATATTCTTGCTATTACTGCTCATGCATATTTAATTTTGTTTATGTATAACATGATGATGATGATGATTTTAGGAATAGGCATGTGAATGTATGCGTGTGGTTAGTGTGTTTGATGCGAGCGAAGCATCAGGGGGAGGATGTGACACTGTGTTTCATCCTGGTCACCAGACTCTAGCCCTACCTTTACCCAAGTCTTGCCCACTAACATCGTCGTATCACCATTACCTTAGCAGAACTATTACGTCGTAGGGCATCAGGGGAGGTGGTCTCAGAACGTGTAGTCTCTGACTCTACCGGGGGGCCTTAGCTCTATCTCTATGGATGTATTGAGGGATGCTGGGGTGAGACCTTGGATACATTGTTTGGCATTAGGATTGGTTAGTTGTGAGCCCAGTTTGCAAGCCCTCGCCAATAGGGGCTTACGTGTTGGTATGGATAAGGCATCAGGAGAAGTGTTATGCGGTGTTTGATCCGAGCACTTTAGCTCTATCTCTATTCCATGATGGGTGCATGTGCGACAGTAATGGTGTTTGATCCATTGGGTGGATTCACACACTCGTGTATAGAGGTGCGGCTGCCACCAAACCTTTCTATAGCATATTGTAAACTTATAAAGTAGACTAAAGATATGAATTGAATGCATGCATATGTTTGTTGCATTATTTTGTTTGCTCACTGAGCCATGATGTGTGCTCACCCTTTCGACGTCGAATATTTTTAGTTGATGATGCAGGTCCTACCA